>VZTQ01012740.1:0-24844 GCA_013400755.1 Pelecanoides urinatrix | reverse complement strand
CTCCGTAAGACTTCAAGTGTGCTCCAGTGTACCCAACAAGTCTCAGAGCAACAGTGTGAGGCCCCTCGCTAGCACCCTGTCCCTCTAACCGTGGCATATCATCCCACAGGTTGTCATGGGCGAGTCTCAGTATATATATATGTATGTATATATTTAAAACTTATAGTGACTGCTGATTAGAAAGTCTTACGTAAGTGTAAAACATGATAGAGATATATCAAAATACACTTTTGCTGCTGAGTACGTTAAAAGTCTCTCTTTGCTAGGACTTTCTACCAAAAGATGTTGATGCTCATCACTAAAAGAAGAATGTGGTTTTTTTTTTTTTTTTAATTACAGCAATGGATTTTGATACATTGAAAATTGTTTGAAGTGATTTGATAGTCCAACTTTTGTTCTTCTTATCTATCTATTAAGTTCCCACTTCTTTTCCATTTCATACTCTAAAAATAACCACCTCATCTTTATCCACAATCTGTTTAACAAAATAAATTTTCATAATCTGATGTTTGTAAGATTACGCCAAAAATGGGAAGGAGAGGAAACTGCTGCCTTATGGAAAAGCAGATATATTAAACAAAGGGGTGCTGGAATAGTGTGAAGAAGGTGTTAAATCTTTACTTCAGTTTTATAGGTCAACACAAATACTTGTAAAGGTTGAAAAGCACAATCATATGTCCCTAGGATACTGTACTTGTATAATTTTGACCTTTTAAAATGACTAAGGATTCCTGTTACTAAAGCAAAGACTTCCAGTCTTCTTATAGGAAGTTTTTTTTACATGTCAAGCTATTGGAAATTGTAGATAGCAGAGTCTAAAGCACTCATAGATTAAATTACTCCTGTTGTTATAGAAGTTATCTGCAGAACTGAGACAGGAAAACAATGTCAAGATTGACTTTCAGCTGAAGAATCTCTCATTCCAGTTGTTATATCACAATGGGAGAAATGTCGATGTGCTACTACAAACCTCATGTCACATGTATTTTGTTGATCTGTCTTACATTCAAACATGCTCTAAATGCATGGACTGCATTTATTAATGAGATGATGCCCCATGGTCATATGTTGCACTTAAAGTCACCTCAGTCCTCCTAAAAATGGTTTTCCTTAACATTTTTGCAAATTGATAAGGATGCTAAATGCATAATATTTACATTAAACCAAACAGTAATACTGAAGCTTGCATGCAAGGAAAATGTAGGCATTCTGCTTTCCATCCTTTTATTTAATGATAGGGTTGACTCATTAATGCAATGTCAATTTAGTCTCTAATACTGAGGTGTGGTCAAGGCATACTCAGCCATGAGTGGTTTACTAATAGCAGATATTTTTCTTCCGTGAAACTCCTTCTGCTGTCTAAAGTATAAGCGTCTACTTTCAAAATCAGTTACAAGATCATGGGTGGAGACTGTTTGTATTCTGTATGTAACTGATATAAACATGGGGCTCAGTTTTTGTGACAGATTTTTCCTACTACTATCTCAAACACTGTGAAGACTTCTTAGCTCAGTTTGCTAGTGTTAATTGTTCTTTGCAGGGACTGCCACTCCCCACCTGCCCTCCCACACTCACTACTCAGTTGAATATAAATGGCCCAAGCAGCTGAGCTTCTAGAGCCTCTTGATGAGACTTCTTCAGGCTGATTCATGTTGTTTTTTCATTATCTGCATCTCAGGTGTTCTCACTGTTAATTTTGTCCAGTTCCTTGTCACTGTATATTATGGAATATGGATTAAAACCACCAGAGGTGTACACAGTGGCTACCATCATAATTGTTGGATCATCTATGTCGTTAATTCTTGTAGAGAACAGACCATTAATATTGTAAAAGATGTGGACTTACATCGTGTGATCTTTCAGCCTTTTACACTTACAACTGTACACATGCATAACTGAGACTAACAAGTGCCAGATCCCAAAATTCCTAAATAGGTAGAAAAGCCTACATCAGAAGTGTTAGAGCGCTCTGTCTTCTGTATTCAGATCTTCTTTTCTTCATGACATTGTGCCAGTTATTTATTCTTCCTGACTATTTTTTTTAAGAAATTGAGCTAAAACTGCCCTGTATGTCCTAAAAGGAGATTTAACTGAGCAATGTACTCTTTCGGAACCGACAGCTCTAGGTTTTAAGTTGATTTCCAAGTTAAAGGTTGCAGTTGTTACAGAAGGAACATCTTGTGCAGATGAGTACCTGATCTATATGTGAATACAAGAAATAAATGTGCAGTTCAGTCCCATAAATATTAGTAAATCATTTGGCTGCCATATCTAGAAAATGTGAAATGTGTGTGCCAGATTTAGCAGGACACTAGAATTGTATTTCAGCACTGTATCCATTTTACATTAACCTGTGAAAGTGCATGATCCCGAAAACTGATGACCCTTTCTTACCTGTCACTTCTTCAGAAAAAAAATCCACAAACTCGACTGCATTGTAATTTTTGTAATGCTTTCTGATTTTAATAAGGCATTCATTTCATATGGTGTTTATCTACCATCAAATTAGTCAACATCTACCATTCTTCTCAGGAGCATCTGATATACTCCAGGGCAATGATAGATGAATCGTTGATTTACTGGTACTCAGGCTTAGCCATTCTCTGTGTGTTATCTTTAATAAGAGCACAATTTTCTACTGCATGTTTTTAATTAACTATTTGCTAAGTTATACTTGTGTACAACCCACATGACTTGTAGGTTTTAAAAGGAAAACTTAGATTCCAGGAAGTTCCACATAGTTTTCAGATTTAAAAACCCCAGACTTTAAATAAATTTTGGCCCATATATGGCTGAAGTGTTTTTTAGCCGGCACAATAGTTTCTCTAGGATGTCAAGGACAGCTTGGTCTAATCATCAACTTCATTGCTTAGGAGAATTTTGAGAAATTGGAAATACAGGTCAATGAACTAGGTGGGCAGAGTAGAGAAATCTAAGAGTAATAGCATGGCTGGCAGTATGATATTTGCTTCCTTTTGTGAAAGGAGGGCTGAAGGGAAATAAAGGGAGATTCTGTCAGAATGTATGTGGTTTCATTGTTTTCACGTCTACTCCAGGCAATGAAATGAGGTTTCTTTCTTGCTGCAATTTTCTCAATCCCTTTAAACTCGAGTGCTGAATCCCAGTCTGATGGAATA
This sequence comes from Pelecanoides urinatrix, assembly GCA_013400755.1. Lineage (NCBI taxonomy): Eukaryota > Metazoa > Chordata > Aves > Procellariiformes > Procellariidae > Pelecanoides > Pelecanoides urinatrix. The sequence goes on along the minus strand of VZTQ01012740.1, from coordinate 21,707 downwards.
ACAACTACTAAGGTTGCTCTCCTTCGTGAATCTGTCTGTATAGATCTATACTCCTGGAGCTGCATGCTGACCTGGTGCAGTAAAGAACCTAGACCAGCCTTTCTACAACAGCAGAGCTTCTGTTTCAGCAGGCACTTGTAAAGAAAATATGTTACCTGAGCTCAGGGATACAGTCCCAACTTACGCTGTTTATTTCCTTATGATTCTCTGTTCTCTGGTCAGTGAGTCAGATAACATGCAGAAAAATGTATCTGGAAGACTGCAGTTGCCTAGTTCTGTTTAGAAAATGTGGGTCATTTATCTTTGCTTACCTTTTTACCTGTGAGCTAACCCAGCAGAATTAAACTTGCAGTTTGAACCACAAGTTGTTTCTTTCTGTCGTCGTTTTCATGCTATTGTTTGTATTTCTCTATTAGCTCTGAATTCCCACTGTCTTTAGCTCATAGTCATGGTAAAACATAAATTAGAATGGATTGAACATTCTCTAGCACATGAATGAGTTTTTCACCATTCAATTCTGAGGGCTGATTTTAGATTTTTTTGTCATGTAAGATGACAAGCAAAATGCTTTTGGTTTAAATATTTCATTTCAATAGGTAATATTTATAGTTGCTTGCTCAAGCATCCGTAGAGCCGAAGTATAATTGTGTATCAGAGATTCCACAGAAGAATCACCATTTGATCCACAGTGTGGATCTGTGCCTTATAAACAATTAATGCAATTCTCTGTCTTCTCACCAAAACTATGGTTACTATTTAATGCAAACTGGAGAAAATTTAGCTCTGCCTGTGGAGAAGTCATACCACCAGTTCTCAGACTGGCCTTTTTCACAGCGGGCAAAGCATGCACCCTGATTCTAGCTGATGTTCAAGTATGAAAAAACAATGTCAACAGTAGCTTGCAAGCCTATGAAATAATTTGGTTCAGGGAAATGCTTAGCATTGTAGAAAACCCTCAGATAGAAAAAGCTACCAAGAAAAAAAAAGGATTTTTGCCAAGAAATACTGATGATGATCCATGAGAGAAACAATTTGCTAGTTAATAATTCAGCTTTGCAGTCAGCAGCACGGAAGTCTTGCCACTGTATTATGGGCTCATATCTTCCTGGCACGCACGGGAAAAAGCACCGTTAAATACCCTGTGACAGAAGGTTTCCTGGTATTCTTTCTATTTCTGATACTCAGAAATAAAGCTGTTTGCACATAACTGACTTCACTGTTTCCCTTCTCCTCCCTTCTCCTTTCCTTCTCTTCACTTCACTTGTACATAGAATGAGATAAAGTAAAATTCACTGATTGCAGCAAAACCAGGCCAAATTTAGCACAATTGAATGTTTTGTGATACCAAGCCTACATGGAGCTCATTTTCCTTCATGATAAGTGAATATTTTGAATTAAATTTTTGTGGTAAAACTGAAAGACATTCACACTAATATTCACAGCAGTGCACATTATGGAGCATTGTGCTTGAATGTGTATTAATATACATAGTGATTCAGTAGAATCATATACATCATATGGTTAGGTAAAAGCTTAGTATGTTTTTTTCAATCCAGAAGAACAGGCTTATAATTGCTATTGCAGTATGGTGGCAAACATAAACGATGGAGGGATGATGCTCACTAGTATATGTCTGTGATTTGCAGGTTGATTGATTACTGAGAACTATAATATTTTACAGAAAAAAAACCATATTCTTCTTTCTTCGCATCATGACCTGCAACAGATCATTCAGGTTTTTTCTGTTACAGGGAAGCAAGAGGGAAATGAGTCTTTCAGTCTACAAAGGGGAAAAAAATGCCTTCAATATTGGGCAGTGGTGCAGGATGTGATCCTGGTGTGTTATTTCTCAGTGGACAATACTGTTGAACAGGTGGTGTAGAAGGATGGGTATGTTCTTTTTGTCTTGGACCACGTATCTTACAAAGTCAGCAAAGGAAGACTGGAAGTGAATCTTGGTACCTGATCTGAAGAGAAATAGCTTAGTCAGTGAAAAGTGTGCACATCACATACCTGCATCTTATATACTTAATGGTTTACAATAGCTGTGTACTCTGGCAAGATAATTTAATGAAGCCTGAGGCTCTGGAAAAGAGAAGTGCTTAGTTTAGGTGATGTGTCACAGACAATTATTTGGGATAGGAATTGGAAAAGAAGGAAGATGTAGGCATGCAGTGGCAAATGGCTTCACAGAAGCTAAACTTCTGCTTCTCAGTGTGCTCATTCATCAGTGGCAATACAGTTTAGTGGATTGTCTTAATTAGGTGTAATCAACTGCCAGATGATGAGCATAGCACTCAGTTTGCATTTATTGGAGCACTAATGAATAATCTTTCTCATGCCTACACTGACCGTAAGCTTACAGTAATTATAGGTTCACATGTCACCTTTATTACGTTCATAAGGCTCCTGTATGACATTTTAAATAACTGTAGTCTGGAAAAGCCTGAGAATGCCTACCTTGGGCTTTGGTAGAACTATCACCAAATGTGCTGTACTTACTGCTAGTACAAAAACTGAGCACACAAAGGTCAGTGAAGCTAATTATTTTTTCTTTAATTTTAGTAAGAACCTTCAAAAAGTCTACTATCTGAATTCACAATTTCTGCAAAAATCTTTTAACTGACACCTGAGAGGGGCCAGTCTTGCATTTCTAACTCTCTGCTGCAGTGATCTAGTTACAACTCTGCCATTTCTTTATAATTGACTCCTTAAAAAGGGAGAATGGGGAGTGGAAGAAACTGTGTTCTTTTGTATGAGTATTTTTGCGTTGCCAGAATATGCATTGGCATTCTAAGGAAAAGTGATAATAGAAATTCTTTGTATCACAGTTACATCACCTGCAGTAAAGAGGTAAAGCATCGAAGGTAAACAAGATGGAAGTGGAGAAGGAGAAAGTGGTAGTGAAGGACCGGCGGTGTGTGAGAAGTACTGCTTTTGGCCTTCAGGTTCTAGGTTTTTTTGGCAGTACTCCATGGTATTGCTGGCATCAGTTAGCATCATTTATGTCAGTGGGCGATGCCTTTGAGGTAAACCAAAGCTGCGATGCAGCTAGTATGTCAGGACTGGCAGCTGTGTTCTGAGATCATCTCTGCAGCTCAGCTGTTCAGAAGAATATTTTAATGTGCCTGAAGGTTTGAGTCTTCCCGTTTATACCAGGTAGAGGTGTTTTGCTTGTGAATGAGGCAAGAATACAGGACTTCATCTGTGATGCTGTTGCTTCTCTGCACAGATTGCATTGCATTTTCTCTGCAGTGCCATAATTATTTGCAGTGAGATAGAAGTGGAAAAAAAGCTGGTTGCTTTTTTTTTTTTTTTATCTTGGACAGCACTCTGAAACAGCATCAGAACCTTGATAGTTATTCATGTGAATAAAGGATTTATTAAAACATCATTTTAGAAAGGCAGCGAGTGGTCTTTGTGACTTGCATATGTGGCACCTTTCCAATTGTCATACATCTCTAAAGAGCCATGCATTTGGCAGCTCTGTTTCCACAGACCATGTTTAGACAATGACAGTTATACCGTATTGCATAACTGCATCCCAAGAGTACCTTTGATGAAGGGGAATATATATGTACTGGGCAGGGTTCACATCTCACAAGCTAGTTTCCCAAGGATGCTCCTAGCATATCAGGAAAAAGAGTCACTGGCTTAACGGTCTGAGTAACATTCTGTCATCTTTAGAGTCTCCAGGAAATAGATGATCCTAGTACTTTATGAAAAACCACCATACATCTTCTTTCCAAATATTTCTACATAAGCCCTTATGAAGAAAGTGGGTTTGGATATAGAAGAGGGTATTAAAAATTGCAGGCCAGATCACAGCTGCTGGAACTTTGTTAGGGCTGCTTCCCTCTCTGGAATAATTCAGAATAGGTGACACACAAAGACTTTATCTTTGGCGTGCTGTTGTGTGAATTTAGTATTGCATGTTGAGACTAAGTTGCACATAAATTCATGCTGTCTTTCACAGGCTAGAGACACATGTTCCCTGAGCCTCACATTCTTCCAGAATGAGACTCAAAATCCATGCGTTGGGCTGTCCTCTGTTACCTTGTCATCTCAGATGCCAGAAAAGGAAAAAAGAAGGAAACCTGATACCAAGCATTTTTCAGCTGTCACAAATAATTGTCTAACCACTAGCAAGGTAGCTTCATCAATTGGTGATGCAAGGTAACATCCTCATCCTGTTGTTGTATCATCTTTTAGAATTTTGATCTTAAAATGTCTCTGGTGGTCTTCTCCTCCTCTTTATTTTCCAAACACAATTTGTTAACATAGTGAGAGGAAGAAGAGACTGAAATGTCTGAGGGAAGGATAGTGAGGAAGTTGACTGTTCCAAAATAATTTAAAATAAATTTTAAATAATGCAAATGATATGTTTCATTAATACTTACCCAAAACTTGATTTTTTAAAAGTCACTTTATTTTCTAGAAAGCAAATCAGCACGAACTTCGGTGTTTCTGTTTAAATAGATCACTTTCCCTGGTGCCTCATCTGTTGTTTACGGACACAACGTTGTACAAGAATTAATCCCTAGAGCAGTACAAGAAAATTGAAATTGATTTTCATCACAGCAGTCAACAGTATTCCTAGTAGGATGAGTTTGCAAGATGACTTTCCGAGATTGTAAGTGAACAGCAAAAACCTCATGGAGCATACTCTTGAGCCCTCGATATTCTTAATTATGGGAGTTCTGTTTTATTCAAATAGCGGTAGGACTACATGATTTTGCAGGAACATCTTACAACTAAGCTGAACCGCTGTGTCCTACACAGGCACTGAGCAGTTGTAGTTTCCTAGCTGAGTGATACCATTTCTGAAGACTTGCCAGAAATGTTCAGTGTACTTTCTTATGGAAATATCAGCAGGATCACAAGTCAGTTTGCATATTAAAGAGTGAATTGGAAAGCACTTTTGCTAGAGAGGATGAAACGTTAATAATCCCTTTGAGAAACTATCATTTGGAGATGCATATGTGTGGAGAAAAATTCAGCTTTGACATTTGATTTCAGGCTTCACATACTTTATTGGACTAAGGGCATAAGTAGTTCCAACCTGGCCAATGATTATTTTAGCTTCTTTGGAAAGTAAAGTATATTGTGATTACCATAAACAAATGTTAAATGTAATTTGATTTCTTTTAAAGAAATGTCATGGCACCTAACTTCTAGTTACATTACCAAGTAATTAGGAGAATAGAAAATTAAATTACAGAAGTCAACCTGAGATATGCCTAGCTTCAGTATTTTAATCTTGATTAGGTATGTTCAAATAATATTAGTAAATGGAAATATTACTATATGGTATTTATAGCTCTCCTGTCTTCAGTAACATTTTGCACATGCTGTTCTGAGAGTGTTGTTTAGAAAAAACGGATAAAAATATTTTGGCTTTATGCTGCTTTGTACTGTCTTGTGGCATCATTGTGTACAAGTAGAGGCAGAATTGGAGTATATAAGTAATGATGTTATGTTGTGTTATGCTACATGCTACCTTATGTTTTGTTATGTTATTTTTACCATTTCTTCATCCAAGCACTTAGTATTTACATAAAGATAGCTATTGATTTCTTGTCGCTGTTGAAGTGGGGCAGAATTTACAAAATTCAGCTTGGATTGCAATGTGGCTGGAGCATGACATGGAGACCCATTGTGCCGAGTTAGTGGTTTCTTCCAGTGCAGCAAACCCAGGGTACCTGTGCTGCTCCTGTCCTCCCCTTCGTAGTGCCTGTGCCCCGTGCTTCTGGCATGGTCCAGCCGAGGAATCTGAAAAACATTCTATTGGAAGAGACACTGACTTGAAACATGAAAATTTCCAGGCAGCACTCTGTGTCATCTCATATGCCAGATGCCAAAGATAGCTCTGGGTGCCTGAGCACACTCAGGTGGCACGTGGCTTCTGGCACTCCAGGGGCCTTGCTCACTGACAGCTACTGGGTTTTTCATTGCCTGACAAGAACATGATTAATTCAGGCAATGCATTTATTACTGGCAAGTTGAGGAGGAGTAAAATCCTGCTGTATTCATCAGCATGTGTTTTGTTGGAAGTCTGAAAATTACTGCATATAATTGGTAGTGGTTAGAGGCAGTGATGGTGTTTAGGTGCTGCCTAAAAGGTGTTGTTCCTATGTTGTGCAAGATTCAAAATGGGAAACTCAGCCTTAGGAACTGGAATATAAGTTTTCTGAGGGTAGGTTTGACTGCGTGATGTCCTCTTCAACAGGGCACACTTTGTTTATTTCTCTGGCTACTTTTTCAATAATTGTTATAATTTTGGAGACAAAAAAAGGATGAGCATACAGCAAAACTTCAAATGAGTGCTTTGCTCTCCCTGTGAAGGCAGGTAACAGCAGCATGCCTGTTCTCCTACTGCCACTGAAATACCTGTCCTCAATCTCTCACCCTTCATTAGAGCTACATATAGGACTTACTGCTGCCTTGGTGAGTGACGGCTGTTTGAATGAGAGGGTGGTAGGCAAAGTGTGCTTGTGAGCACTGCTCAGCCATTGCATTGGCAGCATCTTCCACCTCCCAAGAGACTGAGTGGGCAGAGTAAAACACAGATAAGTGTCTGTGGAGGAGGTTGGTCCCCTGCAAAAACAGCCAGTGCAACAACAGCATGTGCAGGTGGTATGAGGAAGGTCCATCTTGGACCCCTGGGAATGAGTGGGTTTTGGTGGTTTTTGTTAGTTTTTGTGGTTTTCCCCCTAAATAAGCTGGTTCCAGTTAGCTGGAAGGGGTTACTTGACAAGGTTTTGTTCCTTTCTGAGTTATTGTTTCATAGTATCTTGCATACTGTGAGAGGAATCCTCAGAATAAAAATGTTTAAATAAAAAAAGTGACAAAGCAATGTTCTTTTTAAAGTCTTTCAAACATGTAATTTCTTACTCGAAATTCATTACAAAACTTTTCAGTTTGCCCCCTCCCCTTTCCTTGCCTTGCCTCTCCTCTCCTCACCTCACCTCCAGCAAAGTGCACCCTGAAAGGTGTCTCCACTTTTAGTTCAGGTTCTTGTGTTTTTAATGTCTACCTGTTTCTTGTTTAGGTACTGGTAGGGGGAGAAAATCCTTCCCAATACAAGAACTATATTATCCCATCAGAAGGGAGCAAGGTTTTTAATGAGGTCAGTAGGAAGCAGATGTGGTATCAATACGAGAAGATAATTTTTCCTGTGTGTCGTATCTAGTGAGCCAGAGTTCTACAAAATGGGTCTTAATTTATACCATCAGGATAGCAAAAAACTGTTACGTTTTCTCCAAACATGCTCTGAATTGCTGAAATATTAAACACAAAACAAAAAGGAGCAGGTAAGTTTTTTTACAAATTGATAATTAGGATACAAGCAACAGTTGGATAAGGTCAATCAAAATACTTAGATTCAATTTTGACCTTTAAAGAGATTTTAAACTGTTTCAAAATATTAACTAAAATTAGCTAATTGAAGAGCAAAGAACATGTATAAAACATAACTTTTTCTCTAGAAAGTAGCAAACCAGCATTCTCCACTTAGGAAATCTTTCCACTTCTTCCCACTTCCCCATTCTCAAACAAGCTGCCAAAATAAAAAACATCTCCCATCAGGCTCTCAGTGTGTTTTTAAGGACATAGGTTTATCTTAGTCACTATGCATATTACATAACCCTAGTAAAGGGCAAAATCCCTTGGCAGAGTGGAACGGCACTGGCCACAGGGAAGAAACAGGGAGCAGGCATTAGCTGCATATGCGTGTGCGTTCATGCTTCAAAGCAGAATAAGAAACAGTGGACCCATACTAGAATTCCGTTCATTAGGGTTTTTTGGGGGGAGCGTGTGTGTGTGTAATTGTATGGGGCAAATTTTAGATGTTCCTAAAACTAAACTTGATAAGAAACTACTGTCATGTGGAAAAGAAAACATCTTTATCTGCTGAAATTCTTAATTGTAGCTTAGCGCAGAAGCAACTATTGTGTATGTATTTATTATGCAAAATAAAAAGGAAAATGAAGAATTCTTTAAAATTGGGAAGGATGCTGAATTCTATGAAAAAAATCTCTAAATGCTAGGACCCTTAGCCAGGACAGGATAGGGAGGAGAAGGAAAAAGACAACTGAAAATTGGTAATGAGATGAGAAATTGTGATCTGTGAAGATGCATGAAGTAGTTTATGCTGTCCTATTGTATACAAACAATCTTCACTGTGAAAGGGGTGTCTTCAAAAAGCAATTTGTATAAATTGGATTTCTACACACCTACTTCTGTGGATTACTAGTTACTTACAAGAACACTTTGCTTTTTCTCTCTTTTCAAGTTTGACACAAGTTTTGTAAAATTGAAAGATTATCCTACTTTCCTTTTTTTTTTCCCCTTTTTTTGTTTCATCATGGTGGTGAAAGTCTATTGCAAGTGTATATTTCTTCCTTATCTTTTTGGTTTTATATTTAATGCAGTATCACATCACCTCCAGTAGCATAATCCATGTATTCTTAATGTAGGTGCATTTGATTCATTAGCGTGCATTGCAGTGGGGAAACCTACAATGTTTATGTCAGTAATAATTAAAAACCAGTCATTTAATCTTGCTGTCTCTGATTTATAAGAGATCTTTCTGTATGTTTGAGCACACAAGCATCAAGGTTTTTTTTAGCACTGAGGACAGTTCCTGAAAGAATTCAACTAGCATAAACTCTAAAATAATTGCAAGGAAACAATTACTTTGGACAAAATCTGTGTTCTCCTAAGACCTACCTCCTTAACATGTCTGCCACGGTTCAAAATTGCACTAACTCATATCCAGAGCAACAAACTCTGTATCAAACGTACAGCCTCAATAGTTTGCATAGCTAGATGATGTCCCATGTGTGATGTGCTGCACAATGAATGACACAGGTTACATGACGGTTTTTACACGGATATGTTGACGATACTCCCCTCAGTCAACTTACAGCCCTTCTCAGACTGTTTTTTTCTGACATACTGAATATTACGTGCTGTTATTCATACCTCTGAAATAGCGAGGAAATATCTACCAGGGAAGGAGATCTGTGCAGTGAGAATTCTCATACAAATATGTAGGGACAGGGGAGCCAGAGTATGTGCACGCATTCGTACACAAGATGAGCAAATTTGTTTTGCTCCAGTTGTCAACGTGAGACCTAAACCAAGAGTTTATGTGACAGCTTGTTAAGTGCAAGTCATAAGTAGCTGATAACGAGATATTTCACTGGAAATATTTATGCATCTTCAATTGAGTAGTCATGCCTGCTATTTTATACACTCTAAATTGAATTATGCATCAAATATAAATCTGCCAAAGCTAATATAATTGGAATTACAAAGGTTAGTGAATCATCTGGAACTATCAATGCATGCATACTGCAGTCATGGTGGAGAGACAAGGGAGATCCTGGATGGCAATAATGTGTAAGAAATTAGAGCGCTAGTACCTAGCTTCAGTTCTCAAAAAAAAAAAAGTGTTCCTTATCAGAAAACTTTCTGGAGATGATTTTGAGAGCTAAACCCTTTAACGGGACAATATGTGCACATCTACTTGAAGGAGCATAATGAAAACAAGATTCACTTTGCGTTATGGTAAGACCAAGAAGATTTTCCTGAATTTCTAGCTCAATGATAAATGTCGGTCAAATACATAAAAATATTTGCATTTATTTGTGTGTAACATCAGTGTTGTACATGGCTTGTCTAGTCAAGCAGCAGTCAAATTTAAAGCTGCTTGATCTCCTTCAGCCGGTTTTACCTGCAGTCATTTGTTCATAAATACAATAATTTCATCTGAATAATGAAACAGCTCTAAAAATGGTTAAGACTCTTCACACAAATTCTGAGAAATCGTGTCTCTTTCTACCAGGGTGGCTCTGAAGGGCAGCGTATAAGCCTTTAGTGGCTATAAGCATCTTTGCACTCTTGGGCTATAGTTCCCGTCAATACCACTCCAAATGATGACTATCTTGCTTTACCATTTAGAAATGAAAATGGAATACTTCAATATGGCAAAGGGGTGAAATTTGTGAACACATTTTCCTGTGCTGTGCACCAGTTAGGTACAGCATCTTCATACTGCATTCAGAGCATGTGCCTCCAGTGCTTGAATAAGAAGTCCTTCTTTTCAGGGGACAGGGAGGGAGAATTTGGATTCCTGCTGCATTGCTTACTAAGGTTCATGGTATAAATATGTGTGTGTATGCACAGACACATACATACATGTAATGTATGTATAGCTTGTTCTGTTTCCTTCAACTTATGGTTTAAATGTAGCTGGGCAAAAGTGCCAGCTAAGTGATTGTTTACCCCATATGAATAATGTTTTAGTAAAAACTTGATTGAAACTTGGCTTGAATCTTCACTTAGTGCAGACAAAGCATTTGCTGTCATACAGCTTACAGTACTACTCGCTGGAAGCTCATCGGTGTTGAGTAGTTTTTTCTGTAGGTGGTGTAAATGCAGTAAATGTTTGAGGGTGAGGAAGCTGAGCTCCTGCATAGCTGAGCTTCTGAACAGCCTTTCTGCACCAAGCTGTGCACACACGCTTGTGCATGCACAGACAGAGCCAGTAGTCTCAGCAGGTGGGTTGTGGGGTGTGCAAATGTTCTGTTGTGTATCTTTTAATGCAAAACATTAATACCATAAAGATACTCCATAAAACCTGAATGTAATAACGTAAAACTAGCTGGAAGAAGCTAGTGAACTGGAGCTTCCGAAATGGGACCGTATGCGGGTCACATTGCCTGAAGATGGAAAGGATGATTTTGTTTTCTGCTAGAGAGGATGGCTGGTTTTTGTTTGTCTGTTGTTTTTTTTTTTAAAGCCTCAGTTCCAAAAGTAATTGATACTCACCATTTTCCTTCTGCAATTGATGAGTTCCCTAGGTCAGCACCTTAGAAGATCATGCTGCCGATTTAGAAGCTTAACTCACAACATTTAATTTGTTGTGCTTCTGCCCAACATGGTGGTTACTAAACTTGTGATTATGTGCAGTTTGGCTTGAAGATAGTAGAGAAAAGGTGGCATTGTCCTGCCTTTCTCATCTTTCCCTTATGACACCCCAATACATTAAAAATATGTAAAGAAACAAGCTTTCACAAAAAATAAATAGCCAAGATATTTGTGGCATCCTTTGAAAAATATGGGCACTATGCCTGGGTCCTTCATGTGCATTTTTTCTGCAACTTAATGATGATTAGAGTATCTCTAAGCTTATGTGAAATATTACTGAAGAATAATTACATTTTCTTGCTCAAATGCACAGCCATTTATAATAGTTATTATAGTTTCTTAATGTGTTTATTACAGAGAATTTGCTGAGGAAAAAAAAATAATTCCTTGGCTTCATGGTGTTTCTGATTCAAGAAAAGCAGTAACAACCTACTGTTGGGTTTATTGTACTTTTCATTAAAGCAGCTGGCATTGGCCATTCTTAGAGTAAGGATATGAACCATTGTTCTGATACAATACAATAATTCCTGATTTCCTGTGAAACCATCTGGCTCTACCTCTGTTCTCAGTATTTTTAGCATTGGTAAGAAATAGTGTAATACAAATATTCATAAAAGCTCTGAGTTTTTGTGTGAGTAATTAGATTTATTTGTTTTAGTTCAGTTAATTTAATACAGGAGCGTAAACTTAACTTCTAGCCTTGTTTCCAACACAAGATTGAGAACTTCTACAGACTGGCTCTGAATAAGATAAGATGGTCTAGCAGAAACTTAATGCAGTTTGTGGGATTTTGGGTTTGTTGGGTTTTTTTTCTTACTTTGAATTGAAACGTTACGTAAGCATCGGACCTTAGAAGTACACTTGGTAGTGGCTCCAGCGCTTTGCATCAAATAGTCATGGACTGCTTTTTCACAGCTGAATAAGTACAGAGTCGAGTCAGGTGAATGGGTACCCCATTTAAGCTGGATTCAGACACATCTTATAATCAGACCAAAAGAGGTAAAAATGTAACTTGTCCATTCACAACTTGACAGAGTGGTAGCAAGCTTTTGATTACAAGATACTCGGCATAATTAAATTCCTCACTTAGAATGCAAATGCAGCCCCGAATCTCATAGGCTTGGAGGAGTGTGTCAAGGCTATTTGCTTTTTCCGGCACTGGTCACAAATCTCTGAAATTGCTGTAGTTAAAATACTGCTAATGACTAGGTCAATTACCTTTAAAAGGATTTTGCTACTTCACAGTTTAACATTTTAAGACAGCCCAGTTATCAAATAAGCTCTTCTTCCTTGTCCCTCAGTGTTTTTCTCCTTCCCAAATGCTGTAGGGAACGTTTCATAGTTTCAAGGGTATTCCTGGCAGAAAGTACATCATAGTATTAATTGCAAAACTCTCCAGGTACTTGTCAAAGTCCTGAAGAGATCAGCCTGCACTGGCATTGTGTATTCAGATAAAGCTCTGCAAGCAGCAGGATGCTTGGATTTACTACTGCTGCCAGAAAGCAGGGACAGTCTGCTGCTAATGGCTTGCCTGTCAACAGTGCTGTGCACTTACAGAAGCTGCTGGCAATTTCATTTTGTATTTTACCTAAGGTTTTGGGGCATGTCCTAGTGGCTCTTGACAAGTATCATAATAGTGGAAAGAACGGAAGAAACAGTTCACTGAGCATTAAGATGACAAAAACTATTAAGACCTTAAACAAATCAACATTGATAGATCCACACACTTGGGAGTTTTATGCTGGAAGTTATGTTCTAGCATGAAAGTTACAGTTTTGCATACATTCAAAATGTACAGATCTGTTTAGCAATCCTGATTGGTATTGAGGTAACTGAATAGTCCTCTCTAAATAATAATTTAGACATAGGTTATTACTGAAGATGTGAGAGTGAATTAATTGACCCAAATTTTCAAAAGAGGAAAGCTGAGTCACACTGATGTCTAAATGTTGACTGTTCTAAAAATATTCACCCTGGAAGTTTGGGTTGTCACCTCCTATTGGTGCATGAAAGAAGAGTGCAGCTAAAGAAAAATGGGAGTGGAGGGCTTGCAAAGGTCCTTCTACAGAATGGTGCCTGAAACTTCATCTCTTGAAGCTTGTCCAGGAACCTGTGGTTAGCCAACTGGAGATTAATGATACTGGTGGTGTTCAGCCACTGACTTCTGAAAGTTTGAAAATCTTATAAGGGACTCTTATGTAGTTATCCTTCATACTTGGAAATCTGATATGGCATTGTTTTGTGCAATATTAACTTCTCCTGTTTATCTTTTGTTTGAAAGACGAAGTCTGGTATAGGTTGGTGTACCGTTGAGAAAAAGAGAATCAGTCTACGGATACTTTTCTAAGTTGTGCGAGAACTTTCAGAGCTCACAGTAAACCTTAGAGGTATATTAATGACTCCAAAACCCACATAATTTGTTACATAAGAGTACTGCTTTCTGATTTTTTCTGGATCGCTCCAGATGACTGGGAATTGATATTTTCGTTACCACTGCTTGTCTTATTTCCTAGCACTTACTAAAAAAGAAATTTGGATCTCCTAAAACTAGTGTTTAAATGTGTTCAGCGCTCTAGTGTCACTTGTCATTTGCAGGTTTCTTATAGGAGTTTTAGTCTCTGTGAAAAAAAAAATCTTATAAAAGCCCTAATTTATTTTCTTTCCTACCCAACCCTTTTATTTTTTAATACTGAAAGCAAACTTCACTTTCTTTCAGATTGGCGTCAGCAATCATAGTGCAAATTTTTCTCTATTATATGAAGAGTTCCCCCAATTTTCTTCTAATCAGATCATTAGAGGTAATGAAATTAAGAGAATATGAAAAAGCAAGCTTGCTTCCATGGACAGGTCACAGGTCACTTGGGAAGGAGCTAAGTTTGAAAACAGGAGCATACAAGAAATTTATTTGAGAAAAAGAAAAAAAACAAGGAAAGAAGGGATCATTCAAGGCACTGTTTAAATCAGTCTTGTGTTCTTTTTGATCAACACGCACCACTTAATATATAGATACAATAATTAAAAGAAAAAAAATCTTTGCACTAATCTTTCAAAATAAGCAATGAAAATTGCATGTGTTCTTCAAAGCAATCCTTCATTTTATGTGATGGTGATATGATATGGATGTCTTAGCCCAGTTATTTGGGTAGTATTTATCATGAGGAAACACCGTATCATTTACTGCATAAATGTTGCAATTAATTGACAGTGTCATTTTTATCTCAGGATGTAACCATTGCTGCTCTTTTAGGAAATGGAAGTAATATGAAATTGATGCTGAAATTTGCTTATAGTGTGCATACAGATTTAATGCCTGTACTGTATTGCCGCGTGACAAGGAGGCCCAAGACACCACTAGGGACCTTTGAGTTTGTTTTATGCAAATACTTGGGAAGCAATCCATCCAAATCCACACAAAATCAGCAATCAATTTAAGCAGGAAAAGTGTCACTGAGAAATAGTTGGGTTTTTCACAGCTTTTCCATAGTTTAGAGACAGGAATAGGAGACAGATCTGTTGGGTCCTAGTCTTGTTGTTTATCCTGTGCTATACACCTTCTCCATAGCTTTTTTTTTCCCCTAAAACCAATGGTACTGGATTATGATTTGAAGAATATATATTTTTTGAAGATATTCTGAAGTCTTTACAGAGACCCTGTGTAAACATTTTTTGCCTGCTTATGAAGGTGAAAATTAGAATAGCAACATGATGTGGCAGCAAGAGCAAATCCAATGTAATCTCTAAAGCACTTACAATGTTATGCACATTCATTTTTTTTAAATAAAAACATGCTATAAAATGAAACTCTTTACCATACGGTAGATGTATTATTAATAATACCTGAATTTAAATTGAATCCTCTTTCATCCAACCACTCCTGGAACTGGAATGATTTTAGATTAGAAATGCAAAAAAAGAATACTGTAAAATTTCAATCTGAAGTAAATTGGACATCTTTTTACTATTATTGGTTACTTTCAATCTTTTTACATTGCGCAGTGTATGTTACTGTGAGATCAGTGTATGTAGCCATCACTTTTTAGTCAAGATGGAAATACCAAAATGGAATATTTTCTTTTTGCAGGCCTTTTTTCCTAACATTTGGGAAGGAAAATTAAAGGATCTTTTTAGAAACTATGTTATGACATTTCTTATTATTAAATAAGTAGAATATCTAGACAAATTAATGAAAGTTGTGCATGTCATATTCAGTGTTGCTTGAGAAATAAAGCTCTTGTGGCTAGCAACTGAGGAGAGTAAGCTTTCTGTGCTGGAACACAAACAGGAGTAAGTGAGGAGGTAAGGAGACATAAAATAATGAGTTGTCCATCAGGACTTTTTTGAGGACCCTATAGATTGACGGGTGCAGATTCTTCTAATTTAGATAAATGTTGGTTTTGTTTGTAGATGAACTAGTAGGCATTTTCCTATAGTCATAATAACAAAATTGCTATCTGAACCAATTGAAACCTTACCACATTTCAAATTAAAGGGAAAGAGAAATGGTAATTTCTGCATAGGGTTAAAGCCTGTATACATATGTGTTTTATATATTTTCTGCTTATTTCCTCTACTCCAATAAGTGTATCAGCACATACTGGAAAGAATGGGAAGTACAAAGTGGGTCTTTTGGCAAGGATCAAATTTCTGGCTTAAACCAGGGACCCTGGATAAGGGCGTATGCTCATCACATACTCATTTTATGCTTTAGTGGCAGAGGTTGCTGTCTAGTGAACTGAACATTTGTAGCTCTTTGGAATACAGGATATTGGGATTTACTGCAGAATGTTTCACAGCAAATCTGTGGTACCTGAATCCAATACAGCTAAGTCTTCGTATGGATTACAGAAACACATGTAGTCTATTGTACAAGGTGCACTCTCTGGTATAGTTACTAATCCTGCAGGTATTACTATAGTATCAACACATCCCTTTAAACTAAATGCTGCCTCACGCTAGGAAGAAAACATCAAATTGATTCAGCAACTCTTGTGCAGATATTTGATTTCAGTCAGAAACCTCTGAGGTATATTTAGTCTTACATCCTTTTATACCTGACACTGAGGAGACAGAATTTCCTTTCCAAGACTCACAAATGTAAATTGTTGCAGCAATGATACTTCTGCCATTTGACTCTAGAGGGGTTTCAGACTTTTTGGTTGTTAGCCAGGTTAAAGGATTGTGATCTGTTGATTGAATGAAGCATCTGTGAAAGCAATACTATAAAGCTCCCTAGAGACCACCTCTTGTAAAACATGTCATCATTATGGCTGCACATTCATGATCTCTAGGTAGCAATGCTTTATGTACACTACTGGAGTTTCTTCTTACTGGCATCTTCAGTTAATACAGAACCCATGCATTGCAGTCCTCTGCATAAGAAGCAGATCATAAAATATGAATTTCTAAGCAGAATCCAACACACTGTCAGTAGGGGGTAAATTGCCTTTCATTGTCATATAAAGCTGAAAATTGTGTATATCCTTCTGTAAGAAAATCTGTGCTTAATGACCAGACTGATTTTTTATTGTTTCTGAGAGCAAGTACATTCAGATTTTTTTTTTTTTTTTGCATTACCAGTACAATTCAAAACTGTTTGTAGTGGCCTTAATAGAATCACAGAATCATAGAATCACTAAGGTTGGAAAAGACCTCTAAGATCATCAAGTCCAACCGTCAACCCAACACCCCCATGCCCACTAAACCATGTCCCTAAGTGCCTCACCTACACGTCTTTTAAATACCTCCAGGGATGCTGACTCCACCCCTTCCCTGGGCAGCCTGTTCCAATACAAGTAAGTCTACATAAATGAAAAAAACAGTCATATGGGAGCAGCCTACAATGTTATTTACAGGAACACTGTATGACTTAAGTAAATTATTTTACAAGATATTAATGAGTTTCACTGAGTTTCAACACAGACTTGATGGACTGGTTAAGTGTTTAAATTTAAATGCTAGAAAATGTAAATAGACTTTTTTTTTTCAGGAATCATGTGTGGATGCTTGCTTGGAAATTTTCAGATAAATCTAATCGGTCCTTTGAAGTCGCTATAAGAGTCTGTTGTCACTAAAAACATCTCTGAAGATGGCATTCAAGCAGTTGCAGAAATAACTGGTGATTAATTTTTGAATCATCATGACCTGTAGACATGATCAAATTACTTAATGTGGTACAGAAAAATGTCCTGAATTAGAGTGTTAGATGATATTAAAACTGACTTCCAAGGAAAATAGAATGGGATGTGTTTCATTTATCACTGTTTGCTTAAATTAAGGAACTGAAAATACATAAATATATTCATTGTTCTTTTCAAATCTGGGAAAGTGGGAGTGAAGCCATAGTGCTGAGGTGCAGGGCAGAGTAGTCCAGTTGGAGAAGATTGTAAGGCAATGAACAAGAATGACTGGAGGTTGTAGGAAGCATTTCTTCTTAGAGAAAGTGGTATCCTTTAGCCTGAATAAAACACAGCTGTTGGTAGAGATGGCATCATTGTCTAAAAGTTACTGAAGAAAAACTTGTTACCTAGGTCTGTGTTAAATAAGACAAGTACAAGTGGATTCAAAATGCACTGAAAAGATCAGAAAGGACCAGGTATGTTACTCATGACAGATCTTTGCCTGGATAAAATTATTCTTTCTCCAGGTATAAGCTCATTTATACTATTACTAGAAGTGGTAACAAACAGCTAATGAGGGAAAACTTTTTGTACACTGTAGTCAATAGAGACAGGTGTATATAGATTTCTATGTAATACTCTTCTTCCTCCTCTCCCTGGCAAATGCAACAGCATTTGTTGTGATAGGAAGTGCCTTGAACTTGGAAAAATGGTATTTGGGCAGATGTCTGCTTTTGAAGAAAGAATGTAGTTTTTATTTGCAACGAGTAATTTTTGATTACTTTTTCTTTTTAATAATGCAAGGAGGGAGTTGTTCTTGCAGCTTGACCAATGGTGCTAAAACAGAAAATAATGAGGAAAATAGTATAATCCTTGATCCTTGTAAGATCACCACTGAAGTTACAATGTGTTTTGTGCCGTAGGTGTTCTCAACTAAGTAATTTTGCTCCTCAGGCTCTGTATACAGAATCTCTATGCAGGCAATCCATCCAATGATGAAGAACACAATGATAATATCCTTGGTGGAAACTATTAGAAAATCAAAATGTGAGAATGTTATTTGTAGTACTGTTGTCTCTGTGTTATGTAGCTCTGTAGCTGTTCTCTTTGATTCTCTGATTAAAGCCTTGCAATTGCCAGTAGACCTCGCAAAGATAGAATTGTAACTGTACTTGTTAGAAGAAAAGAGCTTTTTTAGATATTATTAGACTTTCATAGAGAACTGAAAATACTTCATTTTTGGAGACCTTTTCCTAGAAAGCTTAGTTTCCAGTAGTTACAGGAGACAGTGGGAGGTAAGCCCAGGTTAAAGGGTCACACAATAATTTTTAATTTGGACAACATTAAGGTGCTTCTTTTTCTTCTCTATTTTGTGCTTTGAAAGCACAAATTGGATTGGATTGTCTTGCAGTTATAGGATGTGCCTAAGATTTATTGGATCTAAATTAAATTCCCAATTTTAATTTCCTCCACAGCTTTTTTCCAAGCTATATAATCTCTCCATTCCTTTATTTCTTTGTTTTAAAACTGGGAAAATGCCTTTATCTGGTTTGTCTGTTTATACAAGCTTTCCCAAATAAAGGTCTTTTGTCAGTGACTTGAACTTTTTCTGGGACCAAATGGAGTCATTAACATTATTTAAAAATATATGGATGAAAAATAAAAATGGTGATATGAACTTTAAAATACGTTTTGCTATTTCAAAAGAGGTTATATGTGAAGAGAAAATTATTTGGGTAAATTCTTTGTAATGAAATGTAATAAGAATACAACATAAGTTTCAATGAAAATTTGCATTATAATTGACAGAGGAAGAAGGGAGAGGAATAAGGTTTTTTGTAATGGTTTATTCATAGGTAGCATGACAAGGCAGATAGTTGAATACAATCCCATTTGTCCATCATAAACAAAGATGTCAGCAGCTGGGCAAAATTTTTACCATAATCGGGATCTCTGACTCTCACAAGGACTGTGGAAACAGAGCAGACATGAAACCTGGAGGTAAACAGTTTCTCTTTCTAAGAGTTAGAAGCCTAAATAAATTACGTACCTCTTTTTATTCAAATAGCTGTCTGAGTTTTGTGTAATTTATCATTTTTATCACATAATTTCTCTGAATTTAGCAGAAAAAATGTGTACCAGAAACGTCCGTGGGATTGCACACCTTTTCTCAGAGTTTATGAGAAATACCTATGTTTTTCTCACCTGCTATACATAGAGCTAAACATTTTTGTTGTTTGGACTTTTCACTTAACTTCATTTTTTTCCTTTTTTTTAATTAATGTGACTTTAAAAAAAAAATCCTTAATATTTTCTTAGTCTTCATCATTGACCATGTGGATTGACCATGGATACTTCTGTGTATTTCCATTGCGGTATACAGATATTAAAAAAAATGCTGGTTTTGAAACTTTCCTAATACATCTGGCTTACTAATGAGACTCATTCCTTTTTCAGATATGCTTTCTGCATCATTTTCTTGGTCAGGAATACCTCTTTGGTTGGCATAAGTAAAAATACAGCTTAGCCACTTTTGCTGTGTTTCTTTCTCCTGTCATTTCTTCAGACGGTGAAGTAACTAGAAGAGAAATGACTAAGCTTACAGAAAATGTTGAACAGTTCACTTGCGTCGAAACAAGTCCCAAGTGATGTCAGTAACCTTTGCAGAAAAGATAGTAAGGGGCAAGATGTTGACTGTAAATCTTAGGTTGACAGTCTTCTTATCAAGAGCTGCAGTAATGTCTTGGTTTATGCACTCCATTTGCTCTCGTTGAAAATGCAGACTTCAGACATATCGCATGCTTAACATTCAGTGACAGTGGAATCACTGCATCTTACAAGTTACTCTGCCTTACAAGGAAATGCCTGTTAACAATGTGTTAAGCTGAACTCAGGAGGAGAAAAGGACATCTGAGTTATGAAAATCTAGTCTTTCCATAACGTTACAACAGTAATACTCATAAGCGAGTCAGTCTCTTTCTGGCAAGGCCAAGTGCTAGTCTATACACAAGCTAATGACTTCCTTACCTGGCTTATATTGACAGCTATATTCGTTTTTTTGTTTTTTTTTTTTTTTAATACATGCTCCATTTTCATCTAATCCTCTGAAAAGATGGTACAGTTTTTTATAGCAGTTAAGGAATGAGAGTAGCAGTCCCCATCTCTTTTCACTCTTACATTTTTCAACTTTAAATTCCTTCTAAACCTAGTATCAAAGAATGCAGGCTCACTAACAAGACCAATCTGACTGTGATGAGGGAAAACTTCGATGAATAATTAAATGTATATTTTAGGCAATGTTGTGGCCTAACCTTCTTGTAGGTTGTGGGGCTTTTTCTTCTTAATGCAAAATACTGCGATATAAGATAGAGCTGATAGTATTGAATTGTGCTGCTTGGAAAGTATGATTACTTGTGAGGTGCTGAATTAATAAACTGGACACTGACATTAGTCTTGTCTTTATCTGTGAGATGGTCAGCAATTGAAAAAGTATGGGTTTCTGAATCACTAAGATAGTACACAGTGTTTGAAATTTTTTCATCTCAGCTTCCTGAAGCCTCCAGAACTATGTTAAATATTGCAGCTGCAGCATTCTTCTAAATTCTACTACATTTACAGGAAGCCTGGATATTTCATCTTGGATTCTTTATTTTTTTTACTTTTCTCTCCTATCATGAAATTGCAGTAATCAGTTCTTTGTTTTCCAGAGGCTAATTTTAAAGTTATTTTTCCGAAAGTGTGATTTTTTTCCCTTTGTACAATAATAAAAATCTTCTCACCAGAGTCAAACCCTGACTTTGTGGTACCTTGTAAGCATTTTTGCAGGAAGGTGATGGCATGATGAGTATACAGAAGAAGCTGCAGATAGTATTTCTTCGATTTTCTATTTCTGTTACGTGTGCATTTCCTTAGATAAGCTAATTTGGTGGAATAAAAGGTGTGAAAAAGGAATAATGAATCTGCATGCCATTGGCAGAATAAATGTTGGATTATTGGAGTCTAAGAAACATGCTTTTTTATATATATTGTAGCCTATAAAATCCTCAGAAACAGTGTTGGGTTTTGCATATTTAATATAACTGCAGTTTCTAAACAGCTGGGAAACCATTTTTCCCCAAAATGAAAAGGGGTTTAGAGTTATTCTTTTCCCCTATAGTACCCATACAAAATTAGATATATGAAGATTTTCCCTTCCAGATCAAACCTGAGTTTTCTCAGGACACCAGCTTTTAAATATGGAAAGTTAGTATTCCTGTCATGACAGTTGCACTTAGTTTAATAAGAAATCCTGAATTATCAAAAGTAGAAGTCGTCTGTCCTACTTATTCTGCCTTATAATCTCTTCTGTATTGAAGTGTTCATATTTGCATAAAATGTTGAAAGATTTTTATAGTGCTACTTTTTCATATTTTCTCTTATGCAAGGAAATAGCAATAATTTCAGTAAGCATTTGTGTCAGTTATATGAAGACATTTGAGATCATGTTATAATACGTTCTTACTTTTCAGTGATTTAGATGAAGCAGAATTTCACATTCTCCATTTTCTGTAGGGTACAAATCACATCAGTGATTTAAATAGATTAGGAGACTGTCATTGTAATGGAGAACACCAGGGACTCCAAACACTGCAGGTTAAGTAGAATCATAGAATCATA
>VZTQ01012739.1:0-16390 GCA_013400755.1 Pelecanoides urinatrix | reverse complement strand
GGTATATAAACTGGGGGGAATTGTCCTGGAAGCAGTGATCACAGCTCAGGGACTGGCTGGCCATCGGTTGGTGGGTGGTGAGCAATTCCATTGTGCATCACTTATTTTGTGTATTCTATCATCATCATCATCATCATCATTTTCTCTTCCTTTTCTGTTCTATTAAAGTGTCTTTATCTCAATTCACAAATTTGACTTTTTTTTCTGTTCTCTCCGCCATCGCACTGGGCGGAGGGGAGTAAGCGAGTGGCTGTGAGGTGTTTGGCTGCCTGCCGGGTTAAACCACAACACCACATTTCTACTTTGTACTTTGAATCTCTTTCTGGATGTGATTGACGACCTGCTTAGCATAATAAATTTTCTTTCTTTTACAGCAGACATGGTAGTTAAGGCTAGAGAAGTGGATAGTGTTTTCATGTATTTACTGTTAATCTGTGCTGCTTTGTCTAACTTCTTATTTGTGCCTAAAGGCTAGAAGTGTAGTGGTTACAAAAACTGCAGTCTGACAAAGTAATGAATTTCCTTTAACTTTTCTTTTAAAAAAAAAGTGTATCCTTCTTTCAGGGTTCTAAAAGTTAATCCATTTTGATAGAGTTTGGATTGAGTGACCAAAGTGAAACCAAAGGAGCATAGTGAAAAACTCAGTTCCAAGTAACTAAGTTGTTCTGATGGATATTCCTTCTGGTTAACTGAAAAAGGAAGATTACATTAGGATTTCATGACATCTATCTAAATAGATAGGGTAGCTATACTTTATAGAGGTATATATTCGTTATGGCTGAAAGGCAATATGACACCTTGTTCTGCAGCACTTCAAAAGTTTATTTTATTGAAATGAGAAATCTTTCTCAAAATCACTTTTCAGTGCTGCATTTGCAGATATTTGTTAAACTATTATTGAGTTGTTCTGTGTGCCTTCTTTTGCACCCACCATAAACCTTTTCTGAAACCGGATATCATTATTAATCCTGCACTAGATGGAGAATGTTGGAGAAATTAACCTTGTTTTACTCTTAGGGCCGAATCCTACAGTATATAATACATGGTATAATCACATCATCTATGAAAAGGTCCCAGCTTGTTTCAGTAAGGTAATTCATTGTTTAAATGCCACTGTTTGAATACCAAATAGCAAGATCTTGATTGAATCTCGCATCTTCAAATAATCTATGGCAGGAAAAAAAAAAAAAAAATCAGTGCTTCTGTTATACTAGAAGTACACTGTATTGGGCTTGCTTGTTCACTCTTCCTCATTTTCAACATTCAAAGGAATTTTGTAATTGGTTATTAAAGCCTTGTTTCAGCTCAGATAATGTAAATCACTTGCCTGAAGTGTCTAAATTACAATCCTCAATTTCCGAACTACACTTTACAGTCAGTTGAACAAATCTGTTCTTTCCAGAGACTGATTCTGGTAGAGTGACCAACAGATTAGTGAGGCTTGTGTAGAAGTTATGTGAAATTGTAATTATTGTTCTTTTACAAGGTTCTGGAAGCATTTGATAGAGAATATTTAATCTAATTTTTAGGATAAAAAAAATCTTCTTCATGAAGGCACTGATCTGTACTTGAAGCTACGACATAAATGAAGCTTACTCAATGCAACTATGAGGAAAACAAATAGAATTATTTCAGCTATATTATTGGTTAGGAAATGATGCAAAAATAAACCTAGAAATTGTTCTTCACTTTACTAGAGTGTATAATTTTTATAATAGTACTGATGTTGTCCAGTGCTATTTACAAATAATCCCATTACAACTGAGAGGTAAATCTTTTCCTACCATGAAGAACGGTGACAGATTTTGCTTCAAATAAATGTTATATCCTTTAACAATTACTATTGTCCCAACTTCAGCTTCAAATTTTTTCCCTTTTATAGATCCAAAAGCAGGAGTCAAATTGTTGTGCAAAAATGACCACTCAAGAATATTTAAATTTCCGGAATCCAACTTTCATTCCAAGATTTATAGTTCATTATAATATGATAATTTTAACTGAATTTGCTGAACTTTGGAATCCAAGAAAGACACAAGCCATTTAGGTTGGCTGAGGTAGAATTAATTTTCTTCATAGTTGCTAGTATGGGGTTATGTTTTGGATTTGTGACCAAAACAGTGTTGATAATACAGACATGTTTTCATTACTGCTGAGCAGTGCTTACAGAGCGGCAAAGCCTTTTCTGCTTCTCACACCACCCCACCAGCGAGCAGGCTGGGGGTGTACAAGAAGTTGGGAGGGGACACAGCTAGGACAGCTGACCCCAACCGACCAAAGGGGTATTCTGTACCATATGATGTCATGCTCATCATATAAAGCTGGGGGACAAAGAAGAAGGAAGGGGGACATTCAGAGTGATGGCATTTTGTCTTCCCAAGTAACTGTTACGCATGATGGAGCCCTGCTTTCCTGGAGATGGCTGAACACCTGCCCGCCAACGGGAAGTAGTGAATGAATTCCTCGTTTTGCTATAATTTTTTCAAAATTTGTATAGTTCCTAGCTAACCTTTCAACACCAATTTGTTGCTACGTCTTAGATTTTATATGGTTTTATGGGGAAGGTGAGAAATAACATGATTGCTTATTGCTGACCGTAGTTTGGGAACCAATAAATAGACTCCTGTGAATCTTTTATTCTGAACCTGACATCAACACCTTCTTCAGCAGGAAGGCTGACATGAACTTCCTAGATGGCTTTTATGTACAGTGATTCATAGCTTTAGAGGGAGTATCATTTTGAGGCTCAGATTTACCTGTGAAGCAGTTTAAAAGAGGTGTAACATAACCTCCAACTCAATCAGTATTTAAACATATAAAATTTAAGTTTTGTTATTTAAGAATACTCAATTTCAATAAGATTGTTCTTGTTTTCTCTTAGACATGAAATATGGAGTGATTGAGATTTATTCTTTTTTAATGACTTCTTCAATTACAGTGTTATAAGATTATATTATGACTGCAACCTTACAAAAACTCAGCCTTTCAGCTTTACAATCTTTATCTCATCTCCTCTCATCTCCTCTCATCTTATCTTATCTTATCCTATCTTATCTTATCCTGTTTTACAACAGGCTGAGCTTATTAATTCTTGGTGCGAAAGATGCAGAATATGACTGCAAAGAGAATTATTTATGAAACCTCAAAAGCTATTTCCTATGAAATGTGCATTGTGGGGTTGAATGTACAATGCAAAAAATAGGTAAGTGGTAGAGGCAGTGCTGTTGTTCAGAGATACAAAATGACAATAGTTGTGTCAGAACACTGAAAAATTTCTTCTTCTGCATTTAGCTGGAGCACTTAAGTGTTTTGTTGTTACCCACCAAATGGTATTAGCCATTGCACCATCATTGCTGGTAGAAGATATCTTTTTTTTAAGCACACAGATTATGAGATTGATGGGTAAAAGCAAACCAGGCTTTTGGGTAATGGTGGAAGGTTGTAGCTTCAAAAGGAAGGAAATCTGTATTGTAATAGGTATCTTTGCATTCTTACATGCTTCCAGCTTCTATTAAATGTTCCTATGAAATATTCTCTGGCTGAGGAAAAAAGAGTGGGCTAGAAACATAAAAGCAACAGCGAAGAGTTGGACAAAAAAGTCTGAAAGCATGAGGCTTCTTCTGAAACACATTATATTTATGGTGTATTAATTCTTTACACTTAAACTATGGGAAGACTAAGGAAAAAGATAAAATCTTCATAACAGGAAAATAACTCCTCCTTTCCCCTTTCCCTCTTTCTTTGCCTGCATCTCCTTGAAAGGCTTACTATCTCCCACTCTGTAGTATGTTATGTGCATTTATATAATATTTAGATGTAAATTTTTTTTTTTGCATATTTTTAATATGTTTTTTAAACATTGCATTGCACCATGGCAATCAGCCACAGTTATGCACTGTTAGCTTGATAGATACCGTATTTTAAAATACTGGGCATTATTTTTAACAATCACCCACCAATTGCTTCTCTACTTCCTTTACTGTCCTGGAGGTGAAATTAGGAGGGTAGATGAGCATGTGGTAACAGCTTCCTCACCTTTAGCTATAACAGCTTACATAGTCTTGACAAGCTACTGCTAAACCATTATATTTCCTGGATGAAAAAACAGAGGGAATTAGAGGCAGGAGAAAAGGAGAGGCATAAAGGGTAGAAGACAATGGGAGCCTTCAGCTAAGTAGATATGGTTGGATAGATACAATGAGAATTCCTGTAGAGGCTTTTACTACTCCTCTTTTCAACTCCTGCTCAAGTCTTTTAAGGTGATTCCATATTGTATGATTGTAATGAGGGAAATGAGATTTGTTATTTCAGCACAGGTAATACTGAATTGCAAAGGATGTATAGCAACTCAAGTGTTTGATGTCAGCAAAGCCTAAAATTCTTATTTCCCAAAAGATATCGTTTTAAATGTGTAGGCTGTAGACAATAGTGACTGTTCTTGAAGTGGAAACCTGAAACTTCATCTTTTCATCTTCAAAAACCTCACAGCTTTGTCCTCTGAACTTCATAAAATTTCTCCTTTCCTTGTAGGTCAGACAGTAGGGAATGAAAAAACCCCTGTCCTAAGTGTTCCGATTCTACATTTTTATTTAGCCTCATGTAACAAGCTTTTTACTAACCTTTACTTAAAATGTGGACAGAAGTGCCAATTAGAAAAGGTGACAGCTTGCAAAGTAGAGACCAAGAGAAGAAACTGGCAGAACAAATGAGTTACACAAGTCATCACCATCAGTGATGTTAACGCTAAGGCAAATAAAATGGCAATGAAGTTAAGCAACAATGTTATTCAAATCAGTTAGTGAGACTCCTGAATAAAAGATTAAAATAAAACCCACCAGGAACCAGATTAAGCTTTCGTATGCCAGAGTAAGACAAGTCTCAAAAACAAGTTAATTTTTCCCTATATTTACACACACGAAACTGTGATATATCAGGCCTCCAATAGTAGTGCTAACTATCTTTCTAGCTTATCTCCAGTGCAAAAAGATTCCTTGACCCCATACTTATCATTATTCCTTAGTGTAGTCAGGTCAATACATTCATTATTTATCCAAGTGTGAAAAACTTGCTAAAAATCCTAAAGATTACATTTAGCCACTGTTACAAATTGTAGGAATAGAGAAAAAAACAAAGGACCAATATCTGAGAAATAGCTAGCTAAGGTATGGGCAAACAGGATAATCCACTATCTGAAATGTTTGTTGGAAAATTCATGAGCCTGAAGGCTGTTAGTGCCTTCTAATTGTGGAGTTTTTATTCAGGATTTTGTGCTGATGAACTGTGTATTGTTTAGTTTTGCTTAGGTTTGTGGCTTAGCAACCTCAATTTTTAGTTTTGCAGTCCATATCTTCACACTTTTAAGCCTTGGTTTCTATATTTAAAGGGATTAAGTTTGATTTCTGTGAACCGTTATTCCACTTCCAACATTTTTATCAAGACTAGAAAATGGGCTGGAACCAAGGCATTCCCGGATTCCCTCCTTCCCATCCTCCTTATCACTGAAGCAGTTTCTGTATTCCAACTAATGATGCAATTAAGATTTTTTATGACAAACCCTGTGATGGTGATTCACCCTTTGCCACTAGAGGTGATAGTAGCTAAACTATAGAGGTAACCAATTTTCTTTAATATCAAAGTATTTCAAAAGTTTGGAATGGTGAAAGGAGAATAGAGATAAATGAAATATATTAAAAAAACCCCAACCAAACAAAAACAACCCCAAAAGATAGGAAAATTTTCAGCAAATAATATTTTAAATTTGTATTTTGTCCTGTTTGTTAATTATAGATGTTCTGTTCTCAGTTCTATCATATGTATCTTATATTTGATAGACCATTTTGCGCTAAGCATTAGTATTCTACCTCAGGTTGTACTATCACCTATCTATAGTTGGCACTATTGCTGTTATTCAACAAGGGTAACACATGTATAGCCATTTTGGAGACTTTGTTTTCAATATTTTGCAACAGATTTTCAGATGCACTATGAAAACTCTAAGTTTGCCCAATAAATAGGAAGTAGTATAAACTAAATATGTGACTATATTTATCAGGTGATGAAAATGTCACAATTATTCTATGACCATTCCACTAATATGGCAAATAATTGATCACCAAACTGAACCAAAAACTTCAAAGTGGTGTCACGGTTTAACCCCAGTGGGCATCTAAGCCTCTTGCAGCCGTTCAGTCACTCCCCTACAGTGGGATGAGGGAGAGACTCAGAAGGATAAAAGTGTGAAAATTCATGGGTTGACAGTGTGATAGGTAAAGCTAAAGCTGTCCATGCAAGCAAAGCAAAATAATGAATTTATTCACTACTTCCCATATTTGGCCATCTCCAGGAAAGTAGGGCTCCATCACGCATAACGGTGACTTGGGAAGACAAAACGCCATCACTCCAAACGTCCCCCCCTTTCTTCTTCTTCCCCTCAGCTTTATATGCTGAGCATGATGTCATATGGTGTGGGATATCCCTTTGGTCGGTTGGGGTCAGCTGTCCCGGCTGTGTCCCATCCCANCTGGCTGTGTCCCATCCCAACTTCTTGTGCACCCCCAGCCTACTCACTGGTGGGGTGGTGTGAGAAGCAGAAAAGGCCTTGACTCTGTGTAAGCACTGCTCGGCAATAACTAAAACATCCTTATGCTAGCTGCACTGTTTTGGTCACAAATCCAAAACATAGCCCCATACTAGCTACTATGAATAAAATTAACTTTATCCCAGCCAAAACCAGTACACTGACCTCTGGATTATAAAGTATCTTTGCTGAGCTTGTACTATATAGTATCATCTTTCAATCCTCTTTTCCTGAAATAACGGCTACTTAAGGCTTTCATGATAAATTTGTTCCACCTCTCAAATATTTTCTGTAGCTTTTCACTTTTTCAGCTTTTTATCATTCTCTTTTTAAGTAGCAAATATGAAAATGATAAGAAGTATTTTGGGATTTGTTTCATGGGTTACAAAATAAGAAGCCCTATCAATTTTGCATTTGTCCTGTGCAGCAGAAATTTTCTGGG
Source organism: Pelecanoides urinatrix (assembly GCA_013400755.1). Lineage (NCBI taxonomy): Eukaryota > Metazoa > Chordata > Aves > Procellariiformes > Procellariidae > Pelecanoides > Pelecanoides urinatrix. Next base: position 9,374 of record VZTQ01012739.1, on the reverse strand, counting down.
GGGGTCATTTTCTGTAACATTTTTTTCACAGCCATCACTTTTCAGTAGACAGCTCCTCTATTCCACAGCTATCTTCTGGAGTCATTTCTTCTAAATATACAACTTAGACAATGCACTAGCATATCTGATACATGTGCCTCATCTTTTTTTTTAATGGCTTTATTGACCTGCCCCCAACAGTTTATTTCTGGAACAATGAATTCAAGTGCTTTCTCCATGTACAATCTCTGCAGAAGTAGTCTAGAATCAGTAGGCACTTCAGCTACTTACATGAAGATAGATGAGACCTTGGTCCACCTAGACTTTCTAGAGTTAACAGAAAGAAAGAAGCACTTCTAAAAGATTATTCTGGTCTTGAATGAGCAGAATCACACTTTCTGTCTTTCCTTCTGCCTCTGATGACTGAGCTTCTAATACGGACAGGATGTTAAGTGGAATTAACTTAGGACTTAACTAAGAATTTATTACTATGAATTTCTATTATAAACCAGGGGTTCTTAAAAATGAAATGTCAGAAGAGGAAGATGACATAGGTAGATTAGTGTCTTATAGGATGTTTAAGACCCAACTATGCAATGTGACTGGAAAAAAAAAAATCTGATTTTTGCATGTGTAGAGTAGCATCTCTAGAAGCAATGGGTAAGTAATAATGCCATTGTGCAAGACCTCAGCTTCATATCCTCAATAATGAAGAAATAAGACAGGAAAAGTTAACATAGAATTCACAGCCATGATCAAGGAAACAGAAAATTGAACTATGGTTGAAAAACAGGTTAGCTTGTTTAACTTAGCAAAATAAAGGCTGAAAGGGATATGACTGATGTTTATAATACATGGAGGTAAATATTAGTCTGGAAAAAGCTAATGTCAGAAAAGGGTATACATGCACCATGAAAATATTAGAGCAAATTTTTAGAAAAATATTTATAATTGATAATAGGGGACAGCCTTAGCAGCACAGTAGGATAAAACTCAATAGTTGTATGATGGAGCTGATATCTTCATTATTTGAAAAGATGTATACAACAGCATGAAGCTGGACCAGGTTTCTCCTAGTTTTATATTTTCAGTATTGTTATCCCATTTTCCATGTACATTAGGATTCCTGCATTACATGTCTCGTATAACATCTCATTAATGTTGGAGCTGTATCAGAGGTATAAGAGGAAACATGATGACCCTATCTTTGGTCCTCAGTTTCTGATATGTAAGGAGTGTTCCCACCATGGTCTTTTAGGTCACTTTGTGTACAGTTCTTTTTAAAAATAAAAACTCTATCATATTCAGAATGAATCAATAATATATCATCTTTATTAAAACCTTTTGAAGGAATCTTACCTAGTTTCTTGTATCTGACAGTTTGAATTGACATTTCTTGTAAATTTAAGACCCTGTAGAGTTTGTTAAGCATTCATTAAGAAAGATGGCACTCTTCATCACAGACAAAGGGAAAGATTTCTGATTATTTCAACAACATTAAAGTTTTAGATTAGATTCTAAAAACAAGTGGAAATGTTGCCAGTTTTCTGAGTGCACTAATTGCCCCCATTGTTTTCTTTCTAAAAATATGTCTATATATTTATCCAAAAATCTATTTCAAAATCTATTATCAAGGTGAATCTTTTCTGAGTTTAACATTGTCCATCAGTTTTGAACCTATGCACAGTACCAAAAACATGATGAAATAAAAATGACTGTTTTAAGTAAAATTAATCCAAGGATGAATAGTGAAAGTCTGAAAAAGGGAAAGACACATCCATGGAGGACAGCATTGCAGATGATACTAAGAAAAGATCTCATTTTCTACTTCCCAAGTTGCCCTGCCAGCAAGTAGGTTGCGGGTGCACAAGCAATTGGGAGGGGACACAGCCAGGACAGCTGACCCCAATTGACCAAAGGGATATCCCATACCGTATGACATCATGCTCACCAATAAAAGTTGAGGAAGGAGGAAGGAGGAAGGGGGAACATTTGAAGTTATGGTGTTTGTCCTCTTAAGTCACCGTTACGTGTGATAAAGCCCTACTTTCCTGGACATGGCTCTGAACACCTGCCTGCTGATGGGAAGCAGTGAAAGAATTCCCTAATGTGCTTTGTTTGCATGCACAGCTTATGCTTTACCTATTAAACTGTCTTTATCTCAATGCAGGAGTTTTCTCACTTTTACGCTTCCGAGTCTCTCCCCAATCACCCTGTGGGACTTTGAGCAAGTGGGTTGTGTGGGGCTGAGACGCCTACCGGAGTTAAATCAGGCAAATGTCATGTTATACCAATGGAAAGAAACATTACAATCAGCCTAAAACTATTCATAATTATTCCTCACTCAGGTTACATAGAAAATATGTACTTCTAGTCTAAAAGACATCATTTATACTTCATGTTATAGACAATATATGGGATAAGAAGTAACACCGTAGGAAGAAAATTAAAGATACTTGTAACTTGTAGGGTTAAGGATGTTTGAATTTTCTATTAATTTTTAATTTCGTGTCAAAGTGAATATGAAATATATTCATGAAACTGAGTAGGCTAACAAATACATAAAATTATGAAAGATTATATTTTTAGAATTTTAGGGATTGATCATATTATTGAAAATAGGAGTGAATAAAGTATTTTAAAATTATATAATTCAGAGACTGATATATGCTTGGACTGACCTCTTTGAGTCAGGGTGAAGGTGCTTCAAAAACCACTTATATGGTGCTAGGAGAATGCATGAATTATAAGCAATAGGAAGTCTCATATCCTCAGTAGTTCTGATATCCTATTACTTTTATCAAGTAGAAATGCTTCTTAGAGAGGTAACTGGACAGGATACCTAGACAAGAAATGGTAAAAGTTCTTCGTATTTAATCACAGTAAAACATCACTTCAAAGATGCAAAGGAAAAACTTGTTTCACTCTGTCCAGTTTATATTTCTAAAGGAGAAAAAGGTAGTATTGTATAAAAGAGGGAGCGTGCTGTATAAAATATGCTTATTGGAAAAGAAATTTTTTATTCATCCCTCTCACTGAAATATTAGATCCTACTTGTCAGACAAGTTACTTTGAACTATAGGCTATAGATAAAGGAATTAATATTTCAATAAATGTGCATTAAAATATAATTTGATGAGGCTTGTGACAGTAAGATAATATGACACAACAGAATCATATCAATTTCTCTGTGAATTATTGTTTTGTACTGCCACAATACTTTTAAAGGAAGACTGTGAAATGATTTTAAAATGGAATCTCAGGGAATGAAGTAATTAAAGCCTATGAACATAGAACGGGATATGAGAAAAAATAAAATGTTTGCTCTTTTTGTGTCAATAAAAGATAGTTTAAAAGAGTATGCCACTCTGCCATACTTTTCAGGCCCATATTTTCATGTTATTTTAGTGTCTTAGATATTTAAAGAGTTTTTTGCTATAAGCAACTATGTTCTACAGTTACATATATGCATACTCAACTGTAAGGATAGACTATATAATCATAACTATGTACATATGTATACTACTTTATAATAATTTCAACCTTTCACCACACCTGGCTAAATAAGGATGTATTGTTTTTTCCATTTGGAAAACAGAATCCATAGTACAAATAGATAAGTGAATGGGGAATTCCACATATAAAATTCCTAAATGCTTGTCTCCTAATCCCTGCCAATGTACTATGTTTTGGTTTGCACTTGCAAACTTGTTTGCAAGCTTGTGTCTTCTATAAACTTTAGATCATTGGCACCTTTAAACAAAATGTACTAGCTGGTTTTCTAAAATGCATATGGGAGATTACTGATCTTCACATACATGGTTTAATATAAATTAGTCAGAGAGTGATCAAAAGTTAGTTACTCATTTCTTGAAAAAACAAAGTGTCAAACACCTTTACATTTTACTTTGAAAAAAATTGAATTTAATTCTGACTGAATTCTACAGAGGCATTTAATTACAGGTAAACACATAAAAGATTGAAGGTTTCATTAAAAATTTTATCATCTCTAAAATAACAAAGATAGTAGAATTTAATAAAATGTTCTTTAATTAGATCAGATAGGTAACCTTGAAAAAAAATAGAATTTTTAAGTTTTAATATTAGTTTCTACAATTGTGATGACTACCTAAGATGACTTGTGACAAAGCTTGTATCAATGTGAAAAGAAATAGATAACAAGTATCAAATTTACAAATAAATAAATGAAACTATTAGTTTTGTGCTGGATTTACAAGACGGTATTACCTCTATACATTTGTTTAGGTCACTAGTATTTTTTCAGGATTTCAACATTGATTAGTCTATGTGTACAATTAACTAAGAATATAAAAATCTTCTATAATATATTGATAAAAAAAAATATTTATTACCAGTACTAACTGGTTGCAATGCAATAAAATAAGACACTATATCCTTAATTGTCCAAAATCATATCAACTGAACTTCTGAACAAATCAAACGTAGATATAATATATATCAGATAATTTTTAATTGATCTTAAAGCCTCAGATAATTCCTTGGGTATTTGCCTTCTTAATTTTATTTCCATTTATTTCCCATTAAAAAATGACAGTTCTGATGTTTGAGGTGCCACAACATACCTTTCGTATTTACAAAGAGAACACAATAGTTTAAAAAAATACTAATAAACTCAAATAAACACAAACCTCAGCTGGGCAGCCCTATACAAGAATAACAACATCAGCCTCTGCTCACATCAGTGACCTATACATGTCTTCTTAAACATTTGAGAAAATAGATAGAATTTGTACAATGCAAAATCAATACACTATTAGTTCCTTATCCTGACCTACTGTCACACCATCAGGACTGATATACCTTGGCTATGAAGAGAAAAACCTAACCTCTGGACTCTATTTCCTAAACAAAATAGCCTTTTTCCAACTTTTCTGAAACCCATTAGAGCTGGAAATAACAATCGTTTAAACCAACACACCTATCAGTGCAAGAGTATACATTATTTTCCGCCCAAACTAAAACCATCTTTCCACCATGACAATGTGTTATTTGCTCATCAAAAGGGAAAAAGTATTATCAGCTTCTGTCTACCTGTTCAGCTTTATTGATGAGTTATTGCAGTGACATTCAATTTCTTTGCCTTCCAGATGAGATTAAGCCTATGTTTGTATGGCATCGTGGGGAAGCTTGCACTTCTGCTGATATGTGCGTATTTCAGCATAAAGCAAGGTTTAAGTCTCTATGGAATAAATTTAGTATGCTCTCCGAACAGCCCATTAACTAAAAAGTTGTATCCATACAAATACTTCAAATGGCAACGTTTCATAAATTGACTTCAAATACAATGGAGAATTCTGCTAATATACCTTAAAAGGTAACATGAACAGTGTGGAAGATGAAGCTTCTGCTAAACTAGATAGCAGCATGCAGCAATTAAGACATTGATTTTTAGAAAGTTTTTAATAGCATTACTGTGCTTTATGCAATTTTATTTCACTGTATTCTCCACTGTTCAAAAGAACCTGAATAAATACATGCAACAACAAATTTCTTCCTATGGAAACTGAAGGTTTTTCTACTTTCTCCCTTTGTTTTTCTCCCAGATGGATTTCAGTAAGATTTGGAGCAAGGAAATGTGTTATATTTCCTTTCAAAATGTAATTCTTATATAACTTAAGAAGGTCATCTAGTGAGTTGGTGTAATAGGTAAATAACACTAAAAATAGTAAACGTATACTATGCAAATTAAGTGTATTTAATTAATCACTGTGGATAAAATGTATAGCCCATACAAAGGCTCTTGGGATGTTAAAGAATTAGAAGGATAGATCTATGGTGAAGTGTCCATAACATTTGATTAGCTGAGGCCAATCAAATAGAAAACCAAAGCAAATAAATAGGCTTTGGAGCAAGAAATGAAGGCCATATCTACAAATATTACATTCATAAAATGTAATGACTTTGGAAAATATTTCAATCAGAATAAAGAAACAATTCAGATTGATTTTATATACAAAACAGTGTAGAGAGAGAGAAGTGATTTTCCATTTGTAAACATTTTCATTGAATTTTTATGACTACATTTTTAGATAACAAAGTACAGGAAAGAGTGCAAATAAAAGCACAAAACTGATATAAAAGCACTGAAGAAAACATCGAAAGGCTTAAAGGAATTAATCTATTTCAGTAAGAAAATTTTTAACTTGATAATGGTTTTTAATTCCTTTCACGAGAAAAACAAAATATAACCAAATTCTAAAGGACTTTCAAGTGTAAAGAAAGGCACAATAAGAATCAATGACTAGAACTAAAGTTAGACAAATTTATTGAAGGAAACATGTTTAATGGGTAACTGATCCTTTAGTAAGAAGAAGATGAATTCTATACACTTTTTTGTCTCAATCAAAATGAGAAACATTACTGGAAATACCTCTGCCCCAGTAAAAAAAGATAGTGGGTCTTATATGAATGTAGTATTACATAGTTAAACAGCTTTTGAGACAAAATCATCAGGCTGGATCTTCTAATTACTTTTCTAATATAAAAATCTATGGTATGATAACTGTACTGATATGATAAAGAAATATATAAACACTAAAGCAGTAAACTGTCTTTCAAGGATATCATTAATTTTTAAAAAGTACTCCTGAAATTATTTTCTAATTGCTTCTGGGCTGTATCTATCAATGAGTTCAAATTCCTTCATAAATGTAATGTTTTCTGATAAAGATAACAGCACTATTTGCCAAGTTAAATCTATCAGTCAAGCATATAACGTTGACAGATTTTTTCCAACTATTTTATTTTTTTTATAAAGTCAGAAGAAAATCAATTATTACACTCACTTTGTAATGTGTAACAGATTCAAAGACCATTAAGACCTTGTCAAAATTACAAGTATATTGTTGCAATTTAATTTTCTATCATTCCCATATGCTTATACCATTTTGAATTTTACAGTAAAATGCGGATGACAAGAGAAAGCAGATGATACATTGTTGCCAGATTTGGAAGTATAATATCAAAATATGTGTAATACTGAAAGAAATGAAAGCATTTTAGACAACTGTTATCTCAAAGTATAGAAGATAAGTTTCACTGACAATGTGTAAACATGATGCATGAGATAGATAAACATGAAAAGAAAGTTAACTATAAGGGATGATGGTACATTTTATATACTTATTCTTGAAAAAGCTCCTATGAATGGGCCAGTCTTGCCTTGAATTTGAACAAATAATCTGAGTCACTCATGACATAAGATTTTGCAGTCTTCTCATAACATTAGACAATGGTCAAAGGCAAGAAATAAATAATTCTGTATTTGGTTGAAACTATAGATATCAAAAAAGTCAGCTTTTAATGGGGAATAATCTTAACTTGCAGTCATTCATTCTACCATCAAAATGTGCTATTGACATAAAAGCAATATACAATGACTTAACAGATTTCCTGCTGTATTTCAATGTAATGTATTTTCAAAAAGCAATAAAGTCAGAATAAATGACACTAGATTATAGAAAGGACAAAATGTGAAACACTGATGACTAGGAAACAGACTTGTTATCTAGTGTCTCTTGCTTCTTGTGACACATTTCTGTCTTTTCAGATGCTATCTGACTGAGACTTTTACAGCATTAAATAAACAAGGTTGCACACCCAAGGGAAAAAAAATAAATCTGAAGAAACATATATTATGACTTTTACTTCTTGAAAATTCATATTTTCTTTCCAGAAACTTTTAAAAAAACTTTTCAGTAAGGATAAACGTTATATAAGGAGGCCTATCAACTTAATTTGTTATTTAAAAATAGGATGTCTGAAGTATTTGGTGTTATTCATCACTATGACCTCCTGCCCTGAATCATTTGCATCTATGAATGACAGTGTTATACTACTATGCTGTTGATGTCATTGTCAAGAGATGTTGCAGGAAAAAAAAAAAAAAAGAAATTATGGATCTGGTAGGTGAAGAGGGTGGTGTGGTTAATGATAGTGACATCCTCAAAAATATATCATTGGTCTGTAGTAGCATTTATATTTTAATTGTGATTGCCAAATCCATTTGGCACATTAATAATTCTCCAGCAACTTGAAACTTGAACTCTCATCTTTTCAGTTTTTAGATATATATTATAGTCAACGCTGCAAATACCACAAGGATCACAATATCACATAACAATGTGTTACTTATGGGATACTGCTATGCAACATAAGATTAATACGGGGTGCCAGAAATACTCCCTTTTGTCACTGGAGGCTTAAATTCAAATCCTCATTAGTTCACAAATAAAATTTTATTTCTTCAGTTTGTCTTAGTCCCTGTGTGTCCATATCATTAAAACAATATGTCTCCCTGAATAATTGGGTTTGGAGAATGGAATTTGAAATAATGAAAGTGACAGTGTGTACATGTCAAGCTTTCTTGATTCTCTATTGAATAGGGTACAATAGAATAGAACAGAACAAAACAGAACTGTTTCAGGTAATATTTTGCACAGAAAGAGAGGCATGAACCTTGAACTACATTGTCCTGTACATCCGGCCATCCCCTTATTACATCACTGCTTTGCATTTCTCTTAAAAGGTTGTAACAAAAGTTTTGCTTTTCTTTCTTTTGTATCTGTGTGGTCCTCATGGATAATGTATAAATTAAATTAATTGGACAAGATACATTAAAATATTGGATAAATCTCTGAGCATTTGTAAGATCCATTAAAACATAATATCATCAGGATATTTTGGGAGGAAAGCTGCAAAGTCAAGACATCAGCATCACAGACTGAAAGGTAAATACTGGCAGAGAACTCAAACTAGTGGATACCAAAATTGCAAGAGATAAATAAAGAGATGGCATTCTATGGGCAAAACATTAATGGCTGATTTCTGAAGAGCCTGAAAGAAGACACTGGGAATGTCATGAATTTGAATGGGACTTATTTGTCAAACTCTTGACTAAGAGATTATAATTGTTTGTCCTCCTATTTGTATTACAAGAACACTCTTAACCTTTATGTCTACTTTCACGTGGATCCTGGATATGGAACCACTGTTGTCTCTGTTTTACATAGAGAGAAGCAAGCAATGAGAACCCAAGTAATCTGTGGAAATCTTACAGAAAACATGTCTCAGCTATTAAATATTATTCTCTGAAACATGATTGAACAAGTTCTAATCATTAGATTATCCTGTGTCAGAGTTCTGGTTTAATAATTTTAGGAGAGATCTGGAGAGATTATCAAAGTAGAATCATAGAATAATAAAATAGTTTGGATTGGAAGGGACTTTTAAAGGTCATCTAGTCCAACCCCCTGCAATGAGGAGGGACATCTTCAACTACGTCCCTTGCTCAGAACCCCATCCTACCTGACCTTGTATGTTCCCAAGAATAGGGCACCTACCACCTCTCTGGG
>VZTQ01012737.1:0-23151 GCA_013400755.1 Pelecanoides urinatrix | reverse complement strand
TTAGATACTCTAGGGCATCTAAACCGAACTTGTTGACTGTGTTTAGGTAACTGAATTGTTTCCTTTTAGCCCCTCTTCCTCTTCTCTGGCAAAACAACTTACTTTCTCAGTGACAAATACACAGTCTGCAGGCACAAGCCAGCCTGTCAAATGGCTCCTCTCTGGCACATAGGCTTCCTGGGAAGCTCCAGCTGTTGTTCTGCCTTTGAATTTTTTGCACAGTAGAACTTCCGATACTTAAGAGTTATAGAAAGATGAGTAAGTCACTGTACCACATCAAGGTTTATCCGTTGATAAACCACATTTACCATTGGGATATTGAAAAAAGAGAGGCAAATTATCACCCATACTTGAATCCACATCCTGGCTTACCTCACCATACTTTTTCATAGGAGGCTGGATAGAAGGAAATGCATTCAGAATTCTCTCCCACTTCTAGCACTAAATCCTCATTTCCCAGTTCATGATTTTCACTTCCTAGTCTCTGATAACCCTGTTTCTCTTTACTCTTCCCATGTGAGTTCCAGTGAAAATGCAGCCCAGTCAGGAGTTTTGGGTTCAAGTCTGAAAGACTGAACAAGAGTACCACCAGCTCAGATTCTCATACCTTTTTTAGTGTCCTAGATCCTAACTCCATACAGAACCTCTAGAGTAACTGTGAAGCACAGCACTACTTCAGACAAATAGGTCTTTGAAAACAGTGGCAACAGCCTAATTCTGCACCCACTAGTATCTTAGGAAACTCCAATGAATTCAGTATAATTCATCCATGAATTTGGCTGCCCTTTTTCTTTTCTTTTCAGGGTAAGTAGTTGACCTTAAATGCCAGATTATGAAATAAATTACAGAAAATGTGATGTTTTTCTAAGAAATTAATACAATGTAACCATAGAATGTGCCTTGTCGGTCTGGACTCTGTCACCCTGGGATTTTCTTATATGTGCAAGTATTACTGGAAGGAGTCAAAAGAAGTGACTCTTGGGAGCCCTTTCTTATGGGAAGCAAAACCAGGCAACACCATTTCTGTGAGAGGGTTGAATGGTGTTTTTTAAAGACAGCCTTAAGCAAGGTGGGAAAGCATCTGTTTGAAAATCATTTCCTTTGCCAAATTTTGTATCTTCTCCTCCATATCTTTTTAAAGGCATGCTGGGAAATCTGTGGGCAGTTGTTTCCAGCAGTAGTTTTGCCTGATTTCCTGTCCAAAAAATTCATTAATTTTAGCCTATTTTCCTACCTTCACACACAGCCAACATTTTAAGATATAAGTTAAGATAATGAACATTGCCATGCACTTAGCCAGGTATAGAGTGTTGTCCTTGTACTTGTGTGTGTGACAGGATTCCCTCTTGATCTCTCCAACCATTAACTTATGCCCTGAAGACTGACTATGAAGAGAAGCAGCATTTTCAGGTCATAGCCTGATCTTGTGGGACAGTATCACAAGACAGTAGAAAACAAACACTTGGCTGTGGAGACAAGTAGTCAGGCTTCTTTCTAGGTTTCTTTTTTTTTTTTTTTCATTTTTTTGTGTAATTCTGAAGGATTAATCACTGTTTTGTCAAGCACTGTCAAGGCCTATGATACACATTTGTGCTACAGAGTCTGGGAGCTTGGCTCTTTTAACTTGTGTTAACACAGGGCAAGCATGAGAAAGTAGAATTTTTTTTTTAACAACAGCCTACTGGTTACGAAGCAAGAAGTGTTTAAGCAAAAAAAAAAAAAAAAGGAAATATAAAAAAAAAAATAGAGTTAGCAAGACTTCTGGTGTCCTCCCATGGCAACATGGGGAGCTGAAGTGAGCCTGCCTCTGTGCCCCACCGTGCTGCAGACCACTGGCCTTACTTGGCAGCTCAGCAGCCACTTGCCATCACTGAGCATCTCCCCACTTTGCCAGGTGGCCAGCAGTCAGCCAGCCCTGTCTGAGGAATGCCTGAACTGCGTCTCTTTGCGGGGTTTGATACCCAAGACATTTTACAAAGGAACCCAGGACCATCAGAGGAAGCATTTATAAAGCAACTGGAATCACTTCTCTGTCGTACTTTCCCACAGTTTTCCTGCCTATCCTAGATCACTTTTCCCTCTCCTCCATTTTCATTTTCTTGGGTAGCCATCCTAAAGTCTTTCTGATTTGCAGGGGTTTTATCCCTGCACATAGTACAGGGCCAGAAATCAGTCTCCACTGAAGGAGAAAGACTCCCCCCTAACTGCCTTTTAAGCCTTTCCTTAACTAGTGCTTTAAAGCATAGAGGACATAGGAGGAACCAGGTTCAAAACTCTTAAAAAGATAAAGAAAGCAACTTTGCTGGGAAAAAGCATCCTAAATATCTCAGTTCCAAATACAATAATTAAGAATCAACAATATTTTTGTGTCCACTCTAACGCCAGAGTTAGGCAATAACATTCAGCAGGAACTTCTATGTCATTGATCATTGAGTCAAAATATTTTCTATGATAGGTCACAAAATGGTTTTTCAGCATTTCCACACAGCTGGAGAAATAATCATACAAGCAAAAGGGCAACAGCTGTGAGATTTCAAAGTCTTACCAGGAAAGGAATTCTGGAAATGTAACAGACATTTTAAAGTCCCCATCATCTGTCCAATCCCCCCATCTTTCTCCCTTTCTTGCCTACATATGTCTTAAACACCAAGTAAAATAAATTACTGATATGGTACAATTCTGGTTTCCAATTTATATTATCTGATATTTGCAAAAAATCTATCCATAAATAAAAATAGAGCGCTTTATCTTAGGGGTTGGATGTCTCAGCTTTAACTATTAAATTGTTCTTTAAGAACCCATAAAATATGCATACCTGTTTGAATCCAGTAATTCCAGGCTGTGTTGTGAAAAAAAGACAGAAAGGAAACCTCCAAAAGTGGAAGAGCCACTGACTAACTTTCAGCCCACCAAACAACTGAACACACAGCTTGCCTTTTTCGGCATACTCCTAAGTCTCACAGAGGATACTGTTTACATGCACTGTGGAACAAGCAGTTTCTTGAGCAGCAAACACTGATTATCCTGGTTCTGCAAGTTTGAAGAATATGGATGAACTGCAGGAAGAGAAAATAAAGTAGTAGGCAAGTGCAATCAGGATAGTGATTTTAGGGGCACATTTTTCAGGGACTTGCTCTCTGTCTTTGGGAATAGTTTAAGTTTGTGCAGATTTGTGAACCATTCCAATCTAGGCATTTTTCATCAGACAAAAGGGACACTATTTTCAGTTTGCAAATCTTCAGCTAAAGCAAAAGAAGAGTTTATTTAGTACTCTCGAATGCTGTTATACGTATTTCACATACATCCTCTCAGCAATAGTATAATGCACAGAAATACTGACCAGCATATATTTTGTTGTTCTTGAACCTTGCTTTTACTTCTTTGACTCATTATGAAGCAGCTTTGCTCTATGGGTGCTCAACTTACCACCTTCTGTAGGTACAACCCCTGTGGCCACCTGTAACAATAAACTCCTCTTGACCCCAGTGGCAACAAGAATGTGTGTTAGGCAGAATCAAAGAACAGCACACAAGCACTCAGAAAGCAGGAACACTGAGCAGATGGCAGTTTCAGATTTGCAATCTGAGAATCCACTGGTTTCATCAATATCATATAAATAGCTAAATGCACCTAGTGGTGATTTTGTCATACCTAAGTATGGGGCTGCAGCAATGAAGGTTGTATTCTGGAAGGACTTAGCAGCCCCGTGCAGGGACAGATTCTTGGAGCCCAGTTCCTTTGGGCCATTTCAGTCACAGACTGTCCAAGATTCCTCTTGCTCTCATGGGAGCCAAAATGGGTTTTGTTTTATTCAGTTTGGAAAGCTTCTTTCTTGTTCCTGCATGGGTGCTAGGGCTTTTGAAAATCTGGTCATTTATTTGAGATGTTCAGCCCTTCTGAAAGGCAAGCTTGTACTGCAGTGTTTTGCATGCCTATTCATACAGGACAGAAATGTGGGAAAAAATCTCTCTTAGCCAGCACAGCCTGTTAAAAACCTACCAACAACACAGGGTAGGCATAGTTATGCCAAAGAAAAGGGTGTCTTCTGATGTGTTTTGTGTCATGAAGAGTTATACAGAAGGTCTCCACTAGGAGGCTCTGCCAATTAATCCCCATTAGCCCAACTCCTTGGTTCAGCTCTGTCTTGCATGTGAGCTCCTACCAGGAGACGAGAGTTGACCCCTTTTGCTAAGTGTTCAGAGTACATGGCATGGCTGTAGATTTTACTAGGGTGTTAGTGAAATACCTAGAAGGGAATTCTGCCTTAATACCTCACAGTTACTGCGAAGTGTGTCCACACAAGCTTACCTCGTCTTGCCTTCCCGTACACGCGCTGTCGAGCAATGCAACCATCATCACTTCTACCAAGTCAAAATGCCTTCTAGTAACTATCTAGATGAAGAACAGCCAGCTCAGGCTGAATCCAAGCAAGACTGAAGTGTGTCTGGCTGAAAGGGGAAACACTTTGAAGAGCTGGCCAAAACATTGTCACCACCCTTCCTCAAAGATACACAGTCCTTATTCATCAAAGTTATGGCTGACTCCTCACTAGACTTGGATGATCAAATTTGCAGCAATTTCCAGAAATGCTTTCTCTCACCTTCAGCGCACTAGGAAACTCTGTCATTTCCTTGTAGATGGGCATCTTGCCCCAGCAATTCATGTAGTTGTCACCTCCAGCCTGAACTCCTGTAATGGGAGTGGAATCCGAAACCTGTGAATGGATCCAGAAGGTGACTGCTGACTCTTTCCATGGCGTAAGGTGCTTTTAGCACAGTATGTCTGAACTCAAGTCCCTCAGCAGGCTTCCACTTTCTCTCAGTACCTGTTTACAGCCTTGGCCATCCTTTTCAAAGCAACTGAAGAAATGTCAGGGACAGCTGCATACCTCTGATGTGTTTAGATCAGGAGGTTTGGGAAAAAAATGTGTGAGAACTGCTCACAATATGAATCTGGTTTTGCTTTGCTATGTCTGCACCTCTTGCCAAGGTAATCCTGCTGCTGTATTTTGATCATCTTCATGAAATATTGCAGTTTTCCCTATGTGATTGGGTGGGGAAGGTGGCAGACTTATATAGACATATATGACACAATTCAACAGCTGTTTTTATTCCATAATCCCTTCCTCCTTTCTCCCAGCTTTCTGCCACCAAAAAGCACTTAATGAATGTTGATCCCACAGAGCCTATGCAATGAATCCCATCCAGGCAACCAAGGACTTCACTATTGCTTTTGATGTCCTGTGGAAGTTACTCAGATAGTACCTTGTTCTGTTTAGGATTTAAGTCCTAGTAGCTAATTTTTTCACCTTCAGGCTCTTTCCAGATTCTGTTACTTTTATTTCAAGGGAGGCCATAAAGGTTTTCAAGTACTGTGAGTTTTAAAACAATTTGAATTCTGAAGTTCCATGAGTGAAACCTCCTGAGGGCAAAAGTCGGTTAATGTGGTTTATTCACTTGGCTATCTGTGGAATACAATTTATTTCAAAATGCTTAAATACTTAGGTGTTCTCTGCTGCTTCAAACTCGATTTGAGGTTGTTAAGATATTGTGTTTCTGATGTGATAACAAAAATGTTGGAATTAGTCAAGTAAAGGCAATTGTTTCATTTAGAATGAAAACACAGGAGGGTGGAAGGAGGCACTATTTAGAGATTGCTTCTAAAACAGGGAAATAATTTCATAGTTAGGGTTATTTTGACAAGTGACTAAATCCAAGTGAGTACAGGTCAAACCACTGTAGAGAGGGTGGTTTTCATATGGTAGTAAAGAATGTGAATAAAAGTAAACTAAACTGAAAGGAATACTCCATCAAAATACACATTTTTCTTTGGAAAAGCAGGACAGTAAGGGTTGACGCAGAAGGCTTAGATGGAAGTGCACATACACAGACTGTTACTGCACTGAGGCCAAGACTTCAAAAGGCATGCAAGAGTATGTAAATTGCATAGCAAAAATGCTTTTGGTCTTCGAAGTATAAATCACTCTTGAGTCAGTATTTCCATCACAAGGAAAATTCATGGGCAAACTGGCTTGCCTCCATCCTTTTTCATTGTGGAATATCTTGTAGACCTATAAGGCCCACGGCCAAAAGTTTTACCTGTCTGTATAGATCAGACTCAGATTTTGGAGATGTGCTTGAGCCTAAGTTTTCCCAACTGAAACGGAGCTGCTTTGAATTAAACTAAGCAATAGACCTGACTGGAATTCATACGACAGAAAGCCAGCTGTAAATTTGTGGCTAACACAGATTTCTATGGAGAGGAGGGTTAAAAGCTCCTTCACACCAGTCAGGGGTTGTAGCCTTGGTTGTACAGCAAGAGAGCAGTTGTGTGTCTGTAAAGCTCTCCCCCAGTTTCCCTTTTGATCACCATTCTGGCTGCATTCATTTCTGGCTAAGGGACATACATTGGCAAAACAAAGCCTTGCTATGCTTTGGGACAACCCACAGCCTAAACTCAACATCTGATGCATGTAATTAGTTCACAAAGTAAACCAAGTCAAGTCTTGTAGAAAACAGGTATTTATGTACCACTGTCAATGTTTTGGGAGTAGGGCCTGTCTTTTGGTGCTGTGCGTTCAGTGATTTATACAATCAGATGACAATTGCCAACTGCATTTCCATGTTACCACAGTGGACACTCACCGTAGCAATTTTAATTTAAATTTAAATTTAAAGGTTGGGCCAGATGATCTTTTGAGGTCCCTTCTAACCTGGGCTATTCTATGATTCTGTGATTAAGGGAATGATTTGCTCTGTTTCATGTATGTCACAGCTGCAAGAGAAAAAAGAAGTAATTATTCCAAACTGCCATTGTTATAGAAAAAACGGGTAGGTAGGCAGACAGGCACATCCAGCACAGACATTACTTGTGGGAGCCATTCATGGGAAGAGCCTTCTTCCCATTGATAGGGATTATTGCTGGGGAGAATAGGCAGCCCAGAGAGTTTAGACAAGGCACTTGGTATGTGGTTAATTAATAAAATTCACAGAAATACCTCAGCATAAATTTCTACAACTCTGCCAGATTGAAGTTGTTTGTCCCAAGGCAGACCCCATGAGGCTGAAACCATGGCTCTTCCTTTCTGTCATACACGGAGGGATTTCTACAAGAAATCCAAATTTATACAAGTAAAAAGAGCCTGGTACAAATGGCAGAGAAGCTCAGAGAGGAGGAAAGATTAGTCCAAAACAAGAAAGCTAAATAACCTCACTTTCCTAGTAGCCATGGATTAGAGAAGTGCTCTGCCCTGAGCCCACAGCCAGTGAGAAGCAGCAACTGGAGCTAGACAGATAGAGCTGCTGCCCATGATTTTCCTCCTATTCTCACACTCTTTCAGAGATTCCTGGAATTTATGGCCAGAAAGGACAATTAGTTGATTTAGTCTAACCCACATTTTTTTATTCTAACTTACTCCAATAACTTGCGTTTAGTTGCAACTTCTATCTTCTCAATCTGAAGACATCAAGAAATACAGAATCCACCAGTGCCTGCAACAGTTTGTCCAATGATCGGTCATCCTGACAATTTTTAAAAGAAAGTATCTAATTTCAAAGGGATCTCTTTTAAGCTTCTGGTCATTGGTTATGTATGATTTTTTCTAGTATTTTCTCCAGATGAGGGTTATTAATGGAGACTTCTCAGTCTTATCTAGGTGGCCGTCTCCTACTTGTGAAGATGACTTCCCATGCTGAATTAATCTATAACCACAAGCTAGCTAAGTGTCAAATATTTCATTTTAGTTTTGTATTTTGCTTAGCACAGAAGACTACCCCCCATCACCATCCTTCTGTAGAGACCTTGGACATTGTTACAATACAGCTAATATATGACCTAGGACACCTCATGCTGTCCCTCACCATTCATCCAGCCTTGTAAGACTATAACCCTTTGGGAAGATAGCTGTACTTTCATTGTACTTACATTTATTTTTGTACAATAGCTAGCACCGATGTCCTGATCTCATTTGTATGTCTTTGTAACAGTGAACACTAATAATTGATGTGAAAGCTCTGATGAGAACAAGGAAATGCCACAGTTCTTCAGTCTCTGTATGTGGGAATATATAGAAGTTCCAATGCTTTGTAAGCTCTTCATATCCAACCACTGGCCATAGTTTTTCATTTACATACAATCACTTTTATTGGATGTGGAAAACATCAACAAGAAAAATAACTTACGAAAACAAGCTATTGTGGCAAGTTGTTTACAGTTACCTAAGTCATTCTTTCCATCTCCAGCTGTTCTGATTAATCTTTTGAACCCTGCCACAGAAGCTGCTGTGTTCTTTATGGCAGGATAGCAATAACAGTCACCGTAGTTATTGCCAGTGCTTCTAAAACCTAAAAAGTTAATGAAAAAAATCAATTCCATGTTTTCTTTAATGAGAAAGTTGCATTACTTTGAAAATCATATTCTTTTTTTATTCAAATCTGGAGATGATTCTTCAGGGCAGCCTGAGATTAAACTTTAGTGTTTTTCTGAGTATTCCTCAGAGTATCCATCATTTTAGGGGCGAAATGGGGTGTGCAGGGGGGAAAGGAGTGGCAATAAAAACAGAAAGATAAAAGCTTGAGAAAATTCTAAATATTTTAAAAATATTTTAATGGAAGATGCTTAGGGAATGAAATGCCATTCCCTTTCAAAGCATACAAAATATGTATTTCTTTATATTAAATTTCCTAAAAATTCTTCACCAAATCTCAGTCTTTTCTAATGCCATGGATAAGGGGAACTCTGAGGGAATATGGGACTCAGCTGGTTGATCCAACAGATCCTCTTAGGAAAATCATAAAGAATGTTTTTTCTGCATCTTCCTCAGATCAGGGAAACCTGCTATATTTGCTGCTTCCTTGTTTTCCTTCCTTTGTGGAACAGCAACACAGAGGAGTTATTTCTCAGGGATGTCACAGCAAATGAATGCATGGATCCAATGGCTGTAACTTGCACTGAAGGAAAACAACATTCCTGATCAGCTGAGCAATGTGAATTTCTTACGCTCCCAGCATGACGGTTCTTGCTACCCGGTAAGATTTCAGTACTTTAGGATCACTGATATTAGAAATTATAAAATCACCCAGAGTAAAGAACAGTAAAATAGTCAAGTAGTCCCTGGGAAAAGGTTTAGTATTTTGCTTTAATATTAAAAGCAGCACCTTGCTAGTTGAACTAAAGGAGCACTAATGCCTTCACCCTTTCCAGAAAGAGTCAAGCTGAATCCTGATTGTCCAATGTAGGTTGACATTAGCAAAGACAAACAAATCCACAGATCTCTCTCTTAAGACACTGATTTGATCTATTTATTTCTGATTACAATTCAAGAACCTCTAAGAAAGGCATGGTTTGTTCAAGGAAGAAGGTTGGACATCTTTGAATTTGACTGCCTATATTTTATTCTTTGCCACAGCTCAGGGGGACACCCCGTCACCTGTGGAATTAACTGTGCTAACCAAGTTGCAAAAGTGCTTAAGCTTGAACACTAACCTCATTACAAATATCAGTCAGTTTTAAACAATGCATTTGTGCAGTGCTCCATCTGAACAAGTCGTACGTGTACAGCACTCTTCTCCTCCAAAGGAAGGCCAGATGGCACTGTTGCAAAAACTCTTACTAATTCTGCTGATCTGCGTGTGTGAACTGGTAGTCCTTGAAGAACTGCTTATTGTCACTGGTGAGCCATTTCTTTCTAGCTCTCACCAGTAAAAATTGCTTTCCTGGCTTTAAACTCTCTGTGAAACCATTGTAGGTAAGTCTGCTGCCACAGCAATCAAACAAAATATTGTACAGTGCCAAGACATTATGCTACAAATGAATTCTCAGCACATAACTCTCCAAGAACATCTTTCCACCCAGTTAAAAAGGGGTGGGACTTTTTCTCTCTTTTCCCTTGGCAGTCTCTCCAACAACTCTCTCCCTAATTAAAACAATTCTATTGCAGATTATTTTGCCTGAACTTACTTTACTGAAAGAAATGATCCATACTAAGCGTTTTAAAGCACATTTGGAAGGTACGGTACAGGAAAGAAAACACATACAATGTAAAAGGACAAGGTGAAAGAGAAAATAAGCTAAATACCATCTTGTTCCCAAATATCCAGCAGCTCACAGAACTTTAAAATCTGCTTTTTTTTCTTTCAATTTTAAAGGAGGGAAAGATTCTTCCATGAATTGTATGCATACCAGTACTGAAGTATTGCCATCAGCTTGAACAGGTTTTTTGTGGTAGAAGATGCAGACACTAACTCTCCTAGAAAAGGCAATGTACAACTGAAGGACAAGCTTCACTGGCTGGAAGGGGCTCCCCTCTCCCTCTGCCCTGTGGTTGGTGGGGATGGTTCTGCAGAGGTTGCCCACAGGGCTGTCCTGATGGCTCTGGAAGGCTGTTTCTCTTGAGGGAACAATTCACCATCATGGTTTGTCACAGAATTCAATTCTTCCCTTATTTAAGGACTTGTGCATGTACTGTAATGAAGCTGTTTTCTGGATAAAAGCCTGAAGCATTTCACAGTGCTAGGAAACTTCTGCTTATAGAAAAGCCAATATGTGGAAAGAGTTAAAAACATGACCTTGGTAAAAATGGACTTCACTTTATCCAGGTACTTCTCTGCCCACTTCCCAGTTGCTGGAAAGCATCCCACGTAGTTATGTGAGCCTCACAGTGCTGTTGTATTGTGAGGCTGACCCCTTCAGAAATGCTCCCTGCCCCTTTCATAAACATGGAAGTATTCCAAGGGTCTTATTGTCCAGTGACATGGACATTCAGTATCTTGTTCCTTGCAGAACCTTTTTTTTATGTGTTTAAATCTTAAATCTCATGCCTATATTCAGGTGGTAAGAGCAGCAACAGAGCTGAGAAGTGACCATAAGTAACCGCATGAATTTCTTCCTCTTTTCTTTCTTACACAGCCTAACCTACAGGCATAATAGCTTGACGTGACAGGTGCTGCTGCAACTGCAGATTTTCCCAGGGCTCTGTTCTGATCTCTAAAGTCTGATAGAGTCTTTTTGCTCTTCCTGCTTTTCTAAGCACTTAAAAACCAGCTGTCATTATCGGGCCCCTGAAATGAAACTCAGATATATGAAGATTTCCTTCATCCAACACAACGAAGTTTCACACAGACTCTGAGCAGAAACTGCTGGTGTGTTTCAGAGGCTGACAACAGCCCAGGAGCACCGTACCGCGTTGTGGAGGAGTGCTAGGTTAGTCATCAGAGGTCACTGAGCCTGCTTAACAGGGACCACAGGCACCCCTTGCTACTGACAGTGTTTCTTTCTACACGGCTGGAGAAGAGACTGTTTATACAAATAATCTTTATCACGCTTTTATCAGGAAATTGCTTAACATGTATCTGAAGCTGAGCATGTTCAAGTTGAGCTCATTTTATTCCAAGCCAACTGCTGTTTCTGTGCTGCTCAGTGAGCACAACCCATTCAATTTTAATTTTGTTACAAACAAACAAACAAAGATAATTAATAACATACGCTTCAGAAAGACTCTTTTTCCTAGAGCAAGATGTTTTCCAAAACCCTTTTCACCATAGAGCTAAGAGCAAAAACTGTTCTAAAAACTCCTGTGAGAGCCTGGGTAGTGCTGTGCTCTGTGTACAGTGTTGTTCTGAGCCTTTCAGCGCACCGTCAGCTCTCACCTGCTTGGGTCAGATTTGGCTTTACACAAATAAAACCCATTGCCTTAGAAGGGCTTGGTGGTCCACTCTCTGATATGCTATCTCAGTGATAAATCTGCTAGAGGAAACAAGCTACCACCCCAGAAGCAACTACTAAAATGTACGAGGTCAAACCAAACAAGGACTTTTTTTTGGACGTGTTTGTTGAGTTAATACTAAATAGAGAAGGCCATGTGTCTAATGAAATAAAATATGGTTACCAAATGGAGATATCTACAGACCTAAGGTGTCCAATTGGCAACAAAATGTTAGGCATGTAGGAAAATACCTGAAAATTCCAAATGGTATTGATCTTACCTATATGACCTCAATCCCTTTTCTAAATCAGTGTCAAGAAAGCAAGACTTTACTGACTTCAATGCGACAAAGGTCTGGCCTTAAATTTTCTACACATGGAGTTTTCAAAAATATCTAGAAATGGAGCTAAACCAGAACTACAGCCCCAGACCCCAAAGCTTTGAGGAAGTTTTGGTTGGAAGAGAACCTTTGCAGCTGGCCATTGATCTGAATGGAGCAAGCCCAAACCTAGGATGAGATCTCATGTGAATGCCGAAGAAAATTGTGTTTGGAGCCAGATTCAGACTTTACAACTTGGGGCCCATCTCCTAAAATGGTGTAGATGAAGGGCAGAAATGGCTGCCTGCTGTAAAAGGAGGTAGAAAGCCCCCCACCAGCTGTGTACTCTGAGCAGCCTAGCTGCCGGTGTACAGTAGAATCAACACGGCAGGGGTAAGCCCACAAGGAAGTCTCTGTGGTAAACTGGTTTGCAAAAGCTGAAAGTGGTGTGCATCCTTTGTAGCACAATAGCGGAAGGTTATTCTGTGGCTGCTGCAAAACAACCTCTAATTCGTCTAAGGCTGCAAATGCAGCCTTTGCAAAATATGCGTTAGGCTTTGAAACCAAAGTTCACACTGGTTCCTGCTTATTGCATATTGGCTTACACACTCTATCGGCACCTGCCAGTTCTCAGTTGTCACCACTTCTTTCACACTTGGAAGCTCATGTCACCAGTCTGTGACCGAGTTACGTGCAGTAAGTGGTGATGTTAGCATGCCCCGGATGAATCACATTTGGTGCTGCAGATGTCTTCTTAAGAGTCATGAACATGAATACTGCAAAGAGAATGATGTTTGCACCTGAAAGGCCATGTAGAAGAAAACATACGAGAGTTATGAGGTACATGTATCATTTATGGTGCTTTCCACCTGGGAAGTAAAGTATGCCTTACATACCCTAATATATAAGTCTCATCCACACTGTGGGGTAGTAATTATTACTTCCATGTCGCACATGAGAAAACATGTCCACAGAGGTATGAGTTACCCCGCATCTTGTCCCTTCATGTGCCACACACAACAGTCAACAACAGAAATAAGAATAGATATACATCCTTGTCTAAAAATCTGCTCAGTGCTGTAAGGAAAGGGACTGGTTTTGTTAGGTCATAATGATCACTCATGAGAAAAGAAACTTACCTGTGCTTCCCAGGCGTCTCTCTCTTCACCATGCATTCCAGCTGAGGACCTTCAAGTACTTCACAGTGTCTCTCAGTCTGTGAGAATCATTGGGTTTCCTCTGATTCTTAGAAAGCTCATATGGCTCCCTGGAGAGAGGTGCAGGCTGTCAGCATGCATGGTGCAACTGTGATATTTTGTAGCCTGAGTGTTTTATTCCGATGCAAAAAAATATTTTTTTGGAAAAAAAAAGCAGGGGAAAAAAATACCCAGGTCTTTCTACTGGTTACCTCCAGCCATTGTCTCCAGTGGAAGACTATAAGACAGTTACACTTATGGCTACTTGACCACAGCTCAGTGAGATGAAGGTCTACGTGTCTATGTAGAACAGTACCTTGCTCCCTTCATCACCTCCATGAGCTGCCTGCCTTCTAGTTGCCAGTGAAGCCCCTTCAAAGGCATGGCTTCCTCTGCCATGAGGTGGGTGGACAGCAAGCAGAAAAAAGGAAGGCTGTGGAGCTTGGCTGCATGCTCCAGCTGTATCATGCAATGTGACCGCAGCTGGCCCCATTTGTCACGACACGTGGAAGGAATTGTGACTTTCAGGGGATGTTCTGCGTGACTGAAGACTTTTGGAGCCTGTGTACTAAACGATTGGGCTGACAGCCATGTCTGGCTTGGTATGGGGAAGGAAAGGAACAATATTTGAGCTGTCTGTGTAAGTTCGTTCTTTGCCAGATTCTTATTGTTCTCACTGACACCCAAGAGGGTGAACAACATCAAAACTAATCTATAAGCAGCAGCTAGATATCCAAGTTCTTAAAGAGTCCAAGACAGCACTTAATGTTTGTGGTGCAGAAAGGCAGTGATGAAAAGCCTCTTGTCAATGATTACGTGACCGTGGCACCAGCAAATTTTAATTGCAGTATTAAATGCTATCCAGTGCTAAAAATCACATTTACCTTTTATATTCTATTGCCCACTGCAGCTAAGTAAGGAAAGAAATTCAACAATGACCTGGTAGGTGTTTTAAATTGCTTTTTTTTCTTGAATTTTTATTGATTTTAAGAAACTTTGCATGAAATATGGACATTAGGAAAAAATTCTTTACTGAAAGAGTGGTCAGGCCTTGGAACAGGCTGCCCAGGGAAGTGGTGAAGTCACCATCCCTGGAGGTATTTAAAAGACGTGTAGATGAGGTGCTTAAGGACATGGTTTAGTAGGCATGGGGGGGTTGGGTTGACGGTTGGACTTGATGACCTTTGAGGTCTTTTCCAACCTTAGTGATTCTATGACATAGCATGTAAAAGCTTCCACAAGAGCCATGGAGGATGACCCACACAGGACGGGCAGGGACACGTACCCCAGCCTTCCTTTGAGGGGCACAGCAACCTAAAGCAAGTATGTCAAACCTGCCAGCCGGGGCTGCTGCCCAGCAAGCCGGGCAGGGGCTGAGTGGGGCAAGCAGGCAGTGGCCGTTGGCAGGAACTCAGAGAGGCTGGAAATAGCAGCGGGGAGACTGAGAGAGAGGACTCAGGAACTGGAAGGAGCTGGTGAGAGAATGCACTGATGGCAGGGGGGAAGGCAGGACAGAAAGGAGATGCTCTGAGACTGAAAAATCCTGCCACAGCTCTGGGTTACAGTAAAAGTCTGCTGGTGTTTTAGCTTCCAGTTTAGTTACATGGAAGATAGGTCTTCACTGCAGTCAGCGTAGGCTCTGGTAACCTGGATCTGAGTGTGTAAGTTAGCCTAATCTACCTTTGTCCCCTCTGGGTCTCCCAGGGAGAGCGTGTCAAGCAAGTCTGGGATTGCGTCTCTGTGCCGCATTCATCTGAGCTAACGATCCAGTCCCTGGGAAGGGTGGAAGAGCTCACAGCCAGAGCAAACTGTGGGACAGCGCTGGAAGATGTTCAGCACTCTCATGGGTCGATTTGTGTCCTTGCTGCAAATTAAGCACGTTTTTGCAGTAAAAATAGGACCTATACTCCCCAATATGCCACTAAGGTTCATGAGCAGATCAGAGAGGAGTGGAAACAAGTTCTGTACAGGAGGCCAAGCTCATTCAGCTACACTCTGCCAGCACCACACACACGTATATGATTGCACTGGTAGAAAAAGTGGACCTCGGTGCCATGGCTTTTTCCAGGGCTTTACGTATCAGCTTATCAGCACATCTGAGAATAACGAGAAGAAATTGTTGAGGGCTGTAATGGAATGGAGACCAGCATGGGCTGGGACTCTTCATTGTGGTTAACAGGGCAAATAAAAGAGCTGTGAAGTATATTATGCCACTCCCATTTCACAATGCCCTTTATTCTGGGCTTTGACTAAAAGACACTATATGAGACCCAGAAGTTTCACTGCTGATAAATTAACTGAGTGTGGTTGTTGCTAGTTGTGAAACTAATAGTCAGGAATTTCTTCTGAATGAAATGTTAATGTGCACACACAAACACAGCAGCAGACACAGTTTTGAAGAAGCATCTTGTTAAGTCTAACGGTACCATAGTTTGAAAGAGCAGTAATAGCAAAGATGTTAAAAAAATTATTTATTTTTAAAATAGGAGTCTGTAATCAACACGCAGAAGAAAAGTCAATGGGGATAGATTAAAACACTCAGAACAAATAAACTGAAAGAAAAGAAGGAAAGTTATATTAGAGAATAGGAGAAATAAGGGGAAAGGAACCCAAGGAAAGGAGGCAAAAAAAGGCAACAGAATGAAGAAAAGAAAGACATGCCAATTCAGAACAGCATGCCCTTTGAAGGAAAAACATTGAAATCCTACAAGAGTAACGTCATGCAGACAGCTGTAAATTACTTTTCGTTTGTGATGGAGATTACTGAAGTTCATTTTTCAATCTTTTCTTATTTTTGAATCACAGTAAAAAATCATCAGAGAAAGGTAGAGATGAAAACCAGCCTAATATTTATGGCAAGCAAATACATGCATCAGATAGCAAGTACTATAAAAGCTCTTCAGAAAATTCAGTCTGACTTCAACAGGATCTCCTCACTCACTAATGAGCATCACTACACATTTCCAGTTGCCTGGCTGTCTTGTTTACCTCACCATAAAACTTACAAACTCCTCAATTTCTAAGCAGTTTTTATATTAGATGGGCAGCGGTCCCTCAGGACAGGAGGGCTCCAACTGCTGCATGATTCAAACTGTGATAGCACTGGACAAGATGTGCCCTTATCTATACTTCAAAGCATGTGAAGAGACAACAAATATTTGCTCACACTTTCATCCCTCATCAGTCTCAATTGCACCTTGATTTGCAGTAGGCAGGAGAATTACCAAATCACTTTCTCCAGCCATAGGTCACCAGAGACACGAAAGTGTTCTTACAGACAGGGCAAAGATGAGCAAGAAATGTTATGCACCTTTGTATAGAAGGGAAGAATGACTTTAAACCAGCAATGCTCATTTTTTCCCTCACTGCAGTCAATATCTGGACGTAGAACCTGGGGAATTGACACTCCAGAAATGCCAAATTGACAGAAGATGCATAGCGTTATGTCTCTATAGACAGTGGACTCAATCATGCATCTTTTAGTAACTGCAAAGCATCTAATTCCCGGTTACGTTAAGGACTATTTGTAACTTTAATATTGTAAAAGAGTAATAAAATGGGTGCAAATTGCACTAAAGCTTTCTCTACTAGCCCCTTATATTGTTATAGTGATGCAGAGAGCCTTGAATATCACTGAGGCTATGGATTAACCACCTCTCCCTGATCCTTGCAGAAGTCTTTAATGCTCCCAAGGTTTGTCCCAATCTACCAGATGGAGTTGGTATCCTTCACACCTATTGAGAGCTTCAGGTGAGCACTATGTAATATTCACTGCCCAGTATTAGACAGCTCCAGCCAAGAATTGAAACTATTGATGGCAGCCCGGCTAGTCTGGCCCGAGTTGTGATGGGAAATGCCTGCCCAACATTCAGGGTTGGTAGGATTGCACGGAGAGCATCTTCCAACTGGGGAGATGTCATACCAGCTGGAAGATGTGGGAAACTCTGTGTGCACAGCCTGAAAACGGGGCTCACAGGCTCGCTTGGTGATGGTCTCAATCACAGAAAAGCAAAATAGCAAAAGTGAATTATATTATCTGAGTTATTTGCAAGCCATAGTTAGCCCATTTGTTCCAGGGTCAGCTCTGTTGGAACAATATCCAACTCCCAAGGCATTCTGTATCCTCCTGTACTGCTTGCTTCTGACCTCTAAAGCACAGTAGCCACCTCCTGTGACCACAGATCATAAAGTTGCCTTGCAGATAAAAATTATGGAATCATGCATTTCCTTCCTGAGAGGAACAGCTGTGCTATCACAAATAAATTTGTTTAAAGATCCTGGTCAAATGAGTCAGTTTAACATCATCAGTGTACTGCATTCCTGACTAACACAGACATGATCTTCGGCTTGGTGGGGTGGGAGGATACTTTCCTCGGTTCTGGGGCTTTGCGGTTGAAGATTCTTTCAGATTAGATTTAGGGATATACTCTATCATAGATTCACAACTCCCTTTTGTTCCAGTGGGAAAAATGAAACAGAAGGGCCTCTGTGTTATGCTACTTAGGTTCTTTGATAGCTTCAGATATTTTCTGAGGCTTGGCATGCAATCCATCAAATTCTTTCTAATGAAGAGCTTAAAATAACAAGCTTTGGTGATAATAAATACCACAAATTACGTGGTAATGGAGACAGGTTCCACGGGTAACCATATTTTTGAGCAACTTAAATTATCTCCCAAGTATATCTGTAATAATTCGGTTCCACATCTTTTAAAAATGCCACCTTATCTAGACTTAGTTTTACTAGTTCTTTGTACATGTAAAAGAGTTAAGACAAAAGATGGAACATGCTTATGGAAATGTACAAGGTTTTTCCCCAGGTCAGATACCCATTGTGAGAAGTACAAGAAACTGAAGAAAACAGTATAAAATTCTCCAAATGTCCTTTGCTTTTGGAAAAATAGAATGGAATTCTTCATGTAAAAGGTTGTGTAGTGAGATTAATGGTGCTTCCTGCGGGAACGATATCTCTTCTGACACTAACATACTTCTGCTTTCACTATGGGGGTATTTATACATACACAGTAAACACAGAACAAGCCAATTCAGTGAAGCTTAAAAATGGTTGATTTGCATTATAGATAAAAGTCAGAGATGATGTGAACAGCAGTGCCCTGAGAGTCTAGTGCTAATTTGAATAATATTTCAAAATTTTATTTTGCTACGTGTCATTCGAGAGATTTGTATAGAAAGCATTACTAAGATAAATCTTGAAGATAACATTATTCATGTTGCCTCTGATGTATGCAGGAGTTGATAACAAGCTGATCGCCTCCTTCTGACGGATTATTACATGCAATCGATGTTTTAATTTGATTATATCTGTGAGATAAGCATAATGCTGTGTTAAGTCCAAACACTTTTTATGAGACTTTCAAAACGTTTTGCAATGAATGTAACCTTTTGTAAATGTCCTTGCTTGAGGCTGCCTGTGTTCTCCTAAAGGTGCAAATTATTAGTAACAAGTTGAAACCAGTGATTATGCAAAAGAAGAAAACTGCATTTAATAGTAGCTGTAATTCTCTGCTCTGTGATAATCTAAATTAAGAGAGAAATATGATGCAAGCAGTGATACAAGGCACAATAGTTTAACACTACTCCAAAGAGGACTATGTGTTCTTCAGCGAACGATGCACAAAACAGGCAGAGCTTTTATCAAGAATGCTGAAAGGCCAGTACTCCATACTAGGCACCCTCAATTTGAAAATTAGCAGACAAATGTCAGCTTTGTGAACAGAGCGCTGCAGGGAACAGAAGTTTTGGGTTGCAAATAATACAGGGTTACAAAATTTGACTTTGATTTGAACTGAAATGCCAAAATTTCCCTGAAAATACACCTCTTCCTTCACTGCAGTGAAATCAGTGTTGTATGTTGCTCCTGTGTTTTGTTTTTATATGTAACATGGAGAGAACAAAAAAATTTCAAAACTAATTGCCTACTTCAAAACAAAAACCAATCTGTATCATACCAAAACCATCAAAATGGGATGTGCTACTTTTCAAAGCAGATTTCCTATTTTTCTTTTGAAAGTAGTTATGACAAAACTTATTCAGAGTCATCAATGCTTTTATTTTGGTCAAACTACTTATTCCAGTTATGTCATTAATACTTTTGTCAAGGCAATATCAGTGTACTATCTACCTGATTGCCTTGTTTCATTCCAAACAAAAATCACAGGCAGTAATGCCAATGATTGCCAGTCAGTAAAGCATCTTGTAGCTTACATTATATGATATATACAATTCAAAGAACACTTCCTTTAGGATTCATGTCATCTAACAAGAGATACCTAAAAAGTAGATGTCTGGGCTAACTATGGTCTCTGTCGTCAGCTCCTGCGTTTAGAGGTTTTTTAAATATCTAGATGGCTCTTCATCCTTTGATGACTGAGAGAATGTAGGTGACCTAATATCTTGCTGCACTATAATGGCAGTTCTATTCATGCAGCCTTTGTCCTTCATCCTTTGGTCCTTGAACCTGATCTGGGACTAACCCACTACAGACAAGCAAATGAGACTGCTCCTTTAGATGGCAGGGAAGGTGCCAGGTTGTCTCAGCCATCTCCTGGAACTTCACTCCGAGGATAACTTTTAGAAAGCTAATGTAAGGTGAGATGTCTTCACCCTAAGCCACATAGGACAGCTTTATATAGGCATGAACATTACGTTGTGTTAGTGCAGCTGTCTAGGCCTTATTTAATTCTGAGTCAGTGGATCTGGGAAGTAGTTTGTGGGATGCTTAAACAAAGCAACACTGGAGCTAATAAACTAATCAAAATAATGGCTTTACCGGGCACATCAGCAGTTCTTGGCTGTGGGTAGAATGATTTTGGGTTAAAAGTGTATGTTGGGTACAGTGAAATGACAGTTTTTAGTAATAATGCAAGTTTTGTGGAAGCTTGAAAGTGTTCTTCATGTAACGCTGTAGTTCGCATGGGATTTTGACAGAAATATGATACTGCAAGCTGAGAAATGGTTGGAATACTAAAGAGAGATCATTAGTATTAAGTTTTTATGGACTATTTTAAAAAGCTGTATCTAAAACTGCAGCAAGAAGCACTTAGTTTGTCTTCACTAGGAGGCCCTGAGATACAAGAGGTACTAGCTTGTTTGTGTTCTGAGCATCTCTTTTTAAGGCTCAGAAAGAAAACACAATATTCAGTGCTTCAACGTTTTGCCTTTCTGAGTAGCGAACTGAAATTAGCTGACCCTTCCTTACCCTGTCAGGCTGCAGTTAATTATTTACAGCTTTAATCTGCGGCTCTTCGAAGGGAGTTCTTTCTTACCTCAGTCAGGCTGAGGTTAAATATTCACAGTTTCAATCTAGAAGTAAGTAATAAACTACCATCTGCAAATAGGGAACTGGGAACTATGAACAAGGAAATGGAAAGAAATGACCAGCTTAGCCTCATTTTATATATTTTAGTTGTCCAGGAAATCCTGATTAAGCTGCATTTGGACCCTAACAGGGAAGCTTTAGTACTCAAAAAGGCAGGATGTGAGCTTTTGTTAATAAGCCTGTCTGGGACAAATCTGTGAACCGAATTGGGGTTTACTTCAACTTCCACGTTGACTTTTGGTGACAAAGTTAGCCCTCCACTGAGGATATCCAGGTAAGATATATTCCTTCCACCCGAAAGCTTTCTAGTAGCACTCAGCACTCTCATGGGCTCTCTGAATACCCAAAGTGCAGCTGTAACACAATCCTCACTGCATGATGTGTCTGTGGAAATAAAAACAATGCTTATATGGAAATATCAGACTTCTGAAATTCACTTGTAGTAGACTCCTCACCTACTGGGTAACAGGCGCTGTATCACCTCATGTGAGAGAGCGGGACTGTGATGCCAGGCTGCAGACAGGCATGTGAGACATTGGGGACCTGAGTACGGTCCTCCCCAAGGCCTCCATCTCCTGCAAGCCCCTCTGCTACTCCCCGACCCTGGATGAGAGAGGCTGGTCAGAAGGTGCCCATGAAGGAGAACAGCCGGGGCACTCGTGCAAGGGCGAGAGATGCAAGTGAGGCAGAGGCCAGCTTGCCAAGTCACACTTGGATTGTGACAGGTTTGAATAGAAACATTAAATCTGTATTTAATGGCTTTTAAGCTTCTTTTTGTACTGACAGTCACCAAAAACAAACAGGAGAGTTCATTATACACAGCCAACTTTCTAAGCAAACAGCACCTCTTTGGCACCTGCAGCTTGACAGCTACAAGGAGAGGGAAGTGTATACAGCATGCAGTATATACTGATGGGGGTTGAGAAATGCTTTCATTTAAGTGGATTACTGAAAACATCGTCAGCTTCTAGCACAGAGCTGCTGCACAGGAACTGATAAGAACACTCCAGTCTGTGCTGAAAGGGGAGTCCAACATTTTTCTTAACTCTGGAAGGTGGCAACTCTTTGAGTGAATCTTGACTGTATTTAAAGGGGGAAGGAGAGGAAAATGCTCTTGGAGAGGTTTATGAGAATTTGCACCATAAACTGGGACTGCACTGTGAAAATACGCATTTAGGGAGTTTTTAGAACTAAATTTACATAAAATCACAATGAGATTTTTTATGTCTGTTATAGGCCAATTAAATGCATTATGCAAACATTTCCAGATTCAGAGTTGATCTGGGACATTCAGAGCATGATTATGTATATTCCCCCTGAGGGCTTAGCCCTTTTTCTGAAATACCCAAATCTGTACCTCTAACTAGTGCTGTAACCGAGAGAAAACCGGATCACCAAAATTTGAACAGGCACTCTCAAATTATCCCCATGTGCATCAGTTTACCTTTCAATCAATGCCCAGCCATCTAACTCAGAGAGGAAGGAAGACGGTGAACCAAAAATGAGTCTCAAGACAACTGCTGGCTATGCAATGGCTGGATTTATATTGGCAGAAAGCTCAGGCCGTATTCAAGTTGGGAGTCTAATGATTCTTATAGTCTCTTTCTGGGCCATGCAAAGCTGGTATCACCGGTGTGGTCTTATTCCCTGAATCCTATGTGCAATTACTCCTTTCTGGAGAAGGCAAAATCTCTGGTAAAAGCTAAACCTACTTCAGAGGGGAATGGAGATGAACTTCATCTCTGTCACATACATGGCGTTTGGCACCAAGTGGTGTGCGTCCAGCCCATTTTGGAGCAGAATGCAAAAAAAAGAGGCAGGTGACAAGTTGTCGCAGTCAGCTTCAACATCTGCGAGCTGAGTGCCCAACTAGTCTGTGTGAACGTTTCCTGTTATTACCCTGACTTCAACCTCCCCTGCTTTAATCCATCTGGGGGTTACGTTCGTCTTTCGGATACCAGTTCTGCAGAGGGGGAAACAAGCTGCAGCAGCACCAATAAGGACAGGGATATGGATGCAGGGAGGCGCTCTGGGAAGCCCCCATGCCCCACATGGTAGGACTGGGCCCTTGTCAACTCGTGGAGAGAACAGCCCATTCGACCTGGCGGGTTCCCGTCGACCCTGAGCCCTCTCGCAAGCCCCGCCGCCGCTCGGGGGCCCGGCGGCGCGGGCGGGTGACTGTGCCCGGTCCCCGCCTCGGGAGGGAGGCAGGCGCAGGGATCCGGGCTGCACGTCGGGGCTGGCACCGGCGCGCTTGTGGTGGGAGAGCCAGACCTGAGAGGGGCTGGCCTCTGGCAGATGATTGACACCAAACTGGGTGAGGTTTCATGTTTAAAAAAAAAAGAAAAGAAAGAAAGAAAAAGGGCGAGCGCAGGGGAGGGGGTGCCTGTGGGAAGGGGGAGAAGGAACTACTGTAAGAGTAAGAAAGTCCTGCCCAGCTGTTTGCGAAGTTTAAGATTTCCTGTTTCCCCTGCAGCGCCGAAGTGAAGTTTTCAGTGAGTCACCCGCAGTCCCGAGCAGCGGAGCCGCGCAGCCCGCTCCCCCGCCGCCCTGCCAGCCCCGCCGCCGCGGCCTCCCCCGCTGCCCGGCCGCCCCCC
>VZTQ01012736.1:0-14359 GCA_013400755.1 Pelecanoides urinatrix | reverse complement strand
TCGCTTCGGGACTCCTCTCTTCGGGACTCCTCTCCTCTCTTGATACACTTTCCTTTCGTCAAGGAATTAAAATACATATATATATATTATATTCCCTTTTATTTAGCTGTACAATAACCACCTGTTTATTCCTTGCCACTTAGTGTCATCTTTTCTCAGACAATAGTCTACATAGCATCTTTTCTAGAAATTCTTGAGGAAGGCTTGATAGAAAGCTAAAGAAGAAACTTAGAGTCAAAGAAAATCCAATTACTAGTTCCTGTCCCTGCCCCAAGACAGGAAATGTTTCATTTACAGGCATCAGAGAAATCCTGTTTATGATGCAGCTTTTTAGGAGCTTTTTAATATTCTGATGAAATAACAAAAATCCACAGATTCTTTGATTATTTTTTTTTCTCCAGAAAAAATTAATAATTCTATTAAAAAAAAAATATTAAGGATCTGATTTCTATATCACACTGTGGTTAGTAAGGGAGAAGAAGTGCATAGTAAGGCAGGTAAGTCACCTTAAATCTACAGGCAAGAAATGCAGACACTAGAAAAGGGAGGGACCTACTCTCCCAGGTGCTACCCTGTCTCTTTGGGTCAACACTGACCTCCCACCACATTTTCACAATTCTTGTTTCTCTTTGTCTCTCCAGCTATATAGGCCTTGAGATTCCTTAACTTCTGCTCTTTGAGGAGTATTTCTCTGCATTTCCATTCTGAGAGGGGGGCAGGGTAGCTATTCTGTAACAAAATTCAAATTGAGATGGGGATGGAGGGAGGGAAAGAGAGGGAAGGGGTGGGAGGAGGCAGGAAGAAAGGGAGGAGGAAGGAAATTAATTATGAGTATTTTCAGTGGACATTGTGCTATTTCCCTCTGCCTCTTCATTTTACTTTTGCAGTGGAAACATTGCAATCTGTATTTCCTCTTTGAAAGTTTGCTGCAATTTTGTATTTTTTGGGGAGGTTTCCTCTTATTAAATGTCCACAGTATCTGCATGATTTATTTCTCTTATTCATCATAACCTAATTTCTTTCCACCAAGAGCTAGTTGACAGAACTGTCAATATGTTCATGTCCTTCTGTTAGCCTGACTCACTGATTCATCATCTGCCTTCTTCAGATACACTCAGCACCATTTTTGATGGGCTATCCAGCAGGAAAATCTGTCTCATTTGCCAGCATATTTTTCATTCTTCAGATCCACTCTTTCCAGCTCTGTTACTGAACAGGGTTTATAGATGTTTAGCTGACTGTCCATTATCAGCAAAAACAGCTGATAGAGATAAGACATGAATTAACAATGTGTTCTCTATCAGCATACTCAGCATTTCTCTTCAAAATAGTAGCCAGTAGTAAATTGAGCAGCAAGTGTTATAAAACAATTACCCTCTTAAGGCATGTCGAGACAACTACTGTCTTCCTGTAAAGCAACCTGTTCACTTGACTTCTTTTAGAGAGGATTTTCAAAAAGCATCGTGAACAAGGAGTAGTTCTCATACTCTGTAAGGGAGAGGAAACAGTGTTAGCCTGTTTGCAAGAATACAGATATATAGAATGAAGAGGGGTTCTTGTGATTGCAAAATTTTAAGTCTAACAGTTAAATATTTTGAAAGANATACTCAGCAGATGTTACCAGCATGTCTTTAGAAGCAGAGAGCTTCATTCAGGAAACATCACAGTTTATTTGATTGATGTCCCTTAATATAATTTTGTTCTAAATTTTCACATGATTTTTTTCAGTGAGAATAAAACTACAGTATAAAAGAAATAGAAACAGAAGCAGAGGAGGGAATTAAATTATTCACTATGTGGCTAATTCATATTACAGATTTCAGGAAGGCAAATTCCAAGGATTTTCTGAAACTTTCTAATTTCCCTTTGTTGTGGTTTAACCTGGCAGGCAGCCAAACACCACACAGCCGCTCACTCACTCCCCCCTCCCTGCCCCCGACAGTGGCATGGGAGAGAGAATAAGAAAAAAGAAAAGTAAAATTCATGGATTGAGACAAAGACAATTTAATAGAACAGAAAAAGAAGGGATAATTAATAATAATAATAATAATGATGATAATAATAATAAAATATACTAAATGAGTGATGCACAATGCAATTGCTCATCACCCGATGACCAATACCCAAAAAACGATTGCTACTTCCTGGACCACGCCCCCTATTTATATACTAAACATGACAACATATGGTATAGAATACCCCGTTGGCCAGTTGGGTTAGCTGTCCTGGCTATGCTCCCTCCCAGTTTCTTGTGCTCCTGGCAAAGCATTGGAAGTTGAAAAGCGTAAACACTGCTTAGCAACAACTAAAACGTCAGTGTGTTATCAACATTATTCTCATACTAAATCCAAAAAACAGCACTTGGAAAAAATTTAACTCTACTGCAACCAAAACCAGAACGACCTTCTAAGCATATATAACAGATCTCAGTTTATATTCAGAATTAGGTCTCCTTTCTGCTTATTATTTCAAGGCAAAAAATCAAAAGGAAATGGAAATAAAACACATAACTACCACTGTCTGTATATAGGTCAAGATTCAACAGTATATTTAAAACATGATAAATGCTGGAGATAACCCTTAAACACAGAGTTCTTCTAGAAAGAAGGTTCCTGTCAACCGTTGTTCATTTAGAGAAATATTTAGCTGCTCATCATATGAAAATACATTAATAAATTATTAACACTGAAAATGTTGAAACATAAAGCTCTCATGAGGCACACTATAAGTGTTAAAGAAATGAGCCTTCCCTTGTTTCAAAGTTTCTTTTGTTTATCATTACATATTTTTTGTTGTAAGTTATTTCTGACCATGTCTTTGTGAATGAAATATAGTGTTGATATTCAGCAGAACCTAGATACTAAAAATGTGTATTTGCAATTGTCTTTCATTATTAATTTTTTAAAATCATGTCCTAATACTATCAAAATAAGCAAAATGCATTCTCTAAATAGACAGAACATATTGTCTTTCTTAGATAGCTTCACTGCCTGGTTTTCACTTATACAAATAATAATGAGCTTTCACAGGTTTTATAATGATCTGGTTATTTTCAATGAAACCAGACCAAAACCTGCAGTTAAGTGTAAATTTTATGCAATTTAAAAAAAAAAAAAAATCTTCTTGTACTTTAAACACACAAAAAAGTTCAAAATAAGATAATAACACTATGCAATTTTTTTTATTATGGTACAAAAATGTGTGTCATTCTGAGTATATATGGCATAGCAATAAATCTCTCTGTAAATATTGACAGAACCTGTCAGTTCTACACCATAACTTAAGCTGAAGGTTTTCAAGTAAGATCCAATTACCCTTTTTTCCATCTCTGTTGCTCTGACAGACTTGCTTCATTAACAAAATCTGTGTGCCCCATTGCAAAAAATCTCCATACTAATATACATTTTACTACTCCTGAACAACCAGGGAATAGGAAAATGAGATGGTACGTTGTTGGCTACAGTAATATGCATATCTCTTGAGTACTGCTTTGAATTAATTTATTTTTACTATACAGGGTCTTTGTTGTGAAAAGAAGTCTTTATTTCATCTCTTTAACTCTTGAATTATGATGGAAATTCTATGGGTATGATTCCAGTGGAAGTTAGGAACAATCATGATTAACCACTTCACATCAGTTTTTGAACATTTTATATTGTTCTACCTTTGTTTTGAGTACTTGTGTTTAGATGCAATTCTCTTCTAGGACAGAAATTATGTTTATACCATATTGAAAAATATGATCAGAGTTAAAATCCAACATAACAGATATGGTGCTCCTGTAACCTTCAAATACTTGTGACTATATCCACTTTTGGAATTCATTGTTTAATAGAGGAAAACTCAGCAACTATTTTATTTTTCTTCCAATGGTAGAATCAACCTAAGCATCATGTAAAAAGCTTTTTACTGTTTAATTTACTTTGGTTTTTAATTAACAAAAATCTATTACAGTATTTTCAATAGACATTAAATTTTTGTCACTGCTCTTGTTGTTTTTCACTGTGCTGACCAAATCCTAGGAAGAAGTGGTAGTTCTGAAACTTGTTTACTATCTTTGAATCCACATCCCAGATCTTTTTAATTTGTACCTGACAGATCAGTTCTCTGGAGCCCTGTATCCCATAACAGGAAAATATATGAAAAATGTTAAAGCAGAGTTAAAACACTGAAATTAATTCAAAATGTCAGA
Organism: Pelecanoides urinatrix; assembly: GCA_013400755.1. Lineage (NCBI taxonomy): Eukaryota > Metazoa > Chordata > Aves > Procellariiformes > Procellariidae > Pelecanoides > Pelecanoides urinatrix. Next base: position 10,167 of record VZTQ01012736.1, on the reverse strand, counting down.
ACCTATTGTACAATTCTGCCTTAGCTGCAGCATACATCTGATTTGAAAGGTGGGGGGAGGGAGGGAAGAGAGAGTTTTCTCTGCCAATAATCTTTGTTTGAGGATCAACACGACCTGAAGTTAATGTGCCTGGAAGTTAGACTGTCTCCAATTCATGTATGAGTAGGCCTGCATGAAGGTGTCTGTATGTGCATGAGATGCTTGGGCACAAGTTGTCTTCATTCTTGCCATGGAGATCTTCAAAAAGGTCATCAATACAGTCAATAAAGCTGAGAGAGAGAGGTTTGCGTCACCTTAATGTAGCCACCTAGGGTTTCATTTGCCTGAGCATAAGTGTAGTGCCATTTTGCTTGCTTGAGGTGCCTAGCAGAGCATAGATGTCCAACAGTTTCTTTGCTGCAAATTCATAATGCCAGTTCCCTGTCAATTCTTAGATACCAGTGAGTTTTTGACTGACACTGAATGCTTCTGTGTGAGTAGCTCAATCATATTTTGGCATGATTTTAGGTGCCTTCGTCTAGGCTGAATTACATTGCTTTATTCAGAACTGTGTCATTCTCTGTGGAATTACAACAAAAATATGTCATAGAAGGGTGATAGCTAAAGAAAGATTAAGCTGTGGGATATATTATGTGCAATATGAAGTCAACAATAACCTTTCAGTAGATCAGCATTATTTCTCAAAGTCCTGGGCATATATGCACTTACTGATAATCTATTTTTGTTTTAAATGTTTAACTGTACTCACCCTATGTTGGCAAGATGCAAGAAGTAGTGTTTTAGAATATGAATTATAAGCTGGATCTCTTTCTACTCTTACTGAAATATAATTTAGAAATAATTTATGGTAATGTGAACACATTCTGAGAATTCTTTACTGAAAATATTCTCTAATATTTGACTGAAATAAGACAAGATGTAAGGCTGGATATATTAAAAAAATAATGTTTGTTGCCCTTGGGCACTGCATAGGAATAGATGTAATATATTTCACTCTCTTATTTAACCATTTGGTATTTGAAGTGTAGAGCAAACATGATTTTATCATTTTTTTTTTCTGGTAATTTTATCTGCAAAATGTGTGACCACTTACTCAGCGAGCCCAGGCTACCACTGGTCTTCAGATGGCTCAGGAATGTTTGAGATTGCTGAAGCATCTGGTGTCAGAACTGGGACTAAGATTATTATATATCTCAAAGAAGACTGCAAGGAGTTTGCAAATGAAGACCGAGTCAAAGAGGTGGTGACAAAATACAGCAACTTCATCAACTTCCCACTGTATCCCAATGGGAGAAGAATTAACACCTCCCNCTGCTCAGGGAAGTGGTGGAATCACCATCCCTGGAGGTATTTAAAAGAGGTGTAGATGAGGTGCTTAGGGACATGGTTTAGTGGGCATGGGGGTGTTGAGTTGACGGTTGGACTCGATGACCTTAGAGGTCTTTTCCAACCTTAATGATTCTATGATTCTATGACACAATAAAGTGAAATTAAAAAAAAATGGACATAAGATCAGGAGACAAACTCAAAGATCTGACCCACCATTAACATAATTCCATAAATTAAAATATCTAGATACCAATGGAGAAAACCACTTGGAGAAAATATTTCACGATATATTGTAGCTGATTTGTTTAATATGTTATGTCATGTGTCACTGAACTTCAAATAACAAAACACTGAATATTGAAATTTAAAATAGTAAATAGCTATGAAAACACTCATTATGCATTTATTTGCAGCTAGAAGAAAAACAATCAATTCACAAAATGGTATTCATAGCTGAAATTAAATGGTGAACTGGCAAGGTGCAATTGAGTAAGTGTCACAGTTATTCATAGTCTTGTATCTAAGTGAGAGTTTGTCTGCATTTTAATTAGTAGAGAACAGTTAACATGTAACTCTTAAAAAATATAGAGCACTTCTTCCCATACATTATTATGCTTTTATAAATATAAGAAGCGGGCATTGTTATTTCTGTATTTCAAACAGACAAACCAAGTATTTATTTTCCTTCCAGACACAAGTTTTCAATTACAGTATTACTGAGGATCACTCTCAGTGTCAAATTTTGCAGTTTTGACTTAATTTGTCAATATAATTAAAATATTTACTGAACAGTTTCACAATTGGAAGTTTTACACAGTTACAATAAGTTTCATGAGCACTTTAGTACTTCTTGTGAAATCATAACTGTCTAAAAGTTTTTATATTTTTTAACTGATTTTTAATTTTGGTGGTTTTGTTTTATTTTTACACATTCATTTAAGAGGAATTGTTGATACAAATAATTCTCAAAACTAACAAAAAATATTTTTCTTTCCATTTTACAGATTCAGGGTTATTCAGAGTGTAAAATTTTTCATAGATGTCAAATTTCAGTAATCAGAATTGATAGTTGGTGGTTGCTTTTATATGAGTGGATCCTTTTGAGTGTGCACAGCTCTGTCATTGTGCATAACTGGACTCAAACAGGCTTACCTCTTTTTCTGGTTTTCCTCTAGAAATTATGATGGGTTTCATCTGGTTTAATTTGTCTCATGTCTGGAGATAATCACCATAAGAATTTTTTATAACCTATGAAGAAAGGTTGAGACAGCAGGGATTGTTTAACCCCAACAGGGGAGACCTTACTGTGGCCTATCAATACTAAAAGGACTTTTGTAAGAAAAATGGAGAAAGACTTTTTACCAGGGCATGTAGTGCCAGGACAAGGGGCAACAGTTTTAAACTGAAAGAGGATAGGTTTAGATTGGATATAAAGAAGAAATTCTTTATGAAGAGGGTGGTGAGGCACTGGAACAACTTGCCCAGAGAAGTTGTGATGCACCATCATTGGAAGTGTTCAAGGTCAGGTTGAATGGGACTTTGAACAAGCTGATCTGGTGAAAGAAGTCTCTGGTCATGGACAACTAGTTCAGCTTCTGGGGAGGGGGCAGGGGGGTATGTGGGTGGACTAGGTGATTAAAGGTCCCTTCCAACCCAAACCACTCTGATTCTATGATTCTAGGAGTATGGCCAACCCCACATAGGTATATAAGGCAGTTCAGAAAGGGCACTCTTTGAATACTTTTGTTTGTCTGCATGAAACATAACGGGATTTAGAATCATAGAATCATAGAATAGTTTGGGTTGGAAGGGACCTTTAAAGGTCATCTAGTCCAACCCCCCTGCCATGGGCAGGGACATCTTCAACTAGATCAGGTTGCTCAGAGCCCCGTCCAACCTGACCTTCAATGGTTCCAGGGATGGGGCAGCTACCACCTCTCTGGGCAATCTGTTCCAGTGTTTCACCACCCTCATTGTAAAAAAGTTCTTCCTTATAGCTAGTCTAAATCTACCCTCTTTTAGTTTAAAACCATTCCCCCTTGTCCTGTCACAACAGGCCCTACTAAACCGTCTGTCCCCATCTTTCTTATAAGCCCCCTTTAAGTACTGAAAAGCTGAAATAGGGCCTCCCTGAAGCCTTCTCTTCTCCAAGCTGAACAACCCTAACTCTCTCAGCCTTTCTTCATAGGAGAGGCGTTCCATCCCCCTGATCATTTTTATGGCCTTCCTCTGGACCTGCTCCAGCAGGTCCATGTCTTTCCTGTGCTGAGGGCTCCAGAGCTGGACGCAGCACTGCAGGTGGGGTCTCACCAGAGCAGAGCAGAGGGGCAGAATCACCTCCCTCGACCTGCTGGCCACGCTTCTTTTGATGCAGCCCAGGATACAGCTGGCCTTCTGGGCTGCAAGCCCACATTGCTGGCTCATGTCCAGCTTTTCATCCACCAGTACCCCCAAGTCCTTCTCGGTAGGGCTGCTCTCAATCCCTTCATCCCCCAGCCTGTATTGATACTGGGGGTTACCCCGACCCAGGTGCAGGGCCTTGCACTTGGCCTTGCTGAACCTCATGAGGTTCACAGGGCCCCACTTCTCAAGCTTGTCCAGGTCCCTCTGGATGGCATCCCATCCCTTAGGCATGTTGACCGCACCACTCAGCCTGGTGTCATCTGCAAACTTCCTGAGCGTGCACTAGATACCACTATATGTCATTGCTGAAGATATTAAACAGTACTGGTCCCAATACGGACCCCTGTGGGACACCACTTGCTACTAATCTCCATCTGGACATTGAGCCGTTGACCACTACCCTCTGGATGCATCCGTCCAACCAATTCCTCACTCACTGGATAGTCCACCTATCAAATCCATACCTCTCCAGTTTATAGAGAAGGATGTTGTGAGGGACCGTGTCAAAGGACTTTTTTAAGACCTTTTAATTTAAAGGTTATTACTATGGATTTACGTGTCAAACTCTCTCTCTGATAGTGAAGTTCCTTAGTTCCTAAAAAATAAAGAACTCCGGTTCTCATCTTTAAAGATATACAAGAACACTCACACTCTGCATCTACTGTCTACCTCAGAATGAAGTTATAATCTAATCTCTACATGGAGCTAGAATTCTACCATTCAGAGGTTTTTATATGAATCATGTGGTTTGATTGGCAGTAAATTTACTTGAGTTATGAATTGTGACAATTTTTTAAAAAAATCTAAGTAAACTTAAACTGCATTAAAGCAGTTTTCTCATTCATATTTCACTCTTTTCACCCATAATAGACAAGACGATCGATACTTTTATTGGACAACTTCACCTCAGTAAAATGTATTTTTACTTTAATATTTTTGTTGTATGGAACTTACTCTGTGGTCTAGAAGCACCTATGATGAAAGGATCTTCTTGTTTCCTAGATAGACCTAATGTTACTGCATGTTTCATCAAGGTGTAGCCTAAAAGAGTTTTAATATGTTTTCATTTGGTGTTGGGAATGCATCATATGAAGGCATTCTTTGTCTATACAGGACAAAAATAATTCCTTTTCTACATAAATTATTTAACTTAGTTGGAAGTAATTTCTCAGAAATAATGCTAAATAAAAGGTGAAAAACTGTTTGAAATCTGATGTGTTTAATTTTCCTTTTTTAATGAGAAACTGACCCATTGCACTCTCCTCCACTGTGGAATAATTACTATCTGCTATTACTAACACTTCCAGAAATAAATGATCTAGTCAGGATTAGAATTAACAAGCACGGCTGATCAAGCCACTATGAACATGCCTTCCTTAGATTCAGTTTCAGCTGATGTTGTTCACTCATTCTCAATTAGGCACTGCCTTAGAGCATTTATTTACTGAATATTTACTTGCTGATCAGCAATTGCTATAGTGGTTTCATGGGCTGTGGAGAAAACATTCAACTAGAATAGGGGAATGTAACTGTCACATTCACTAGAGGCCCTAGTGATATGTGTAATGGTAACTTAATAAATTGATGATGCTGTACTGAACTGGAATAATACAATTTAGCAATTTTTTCAAAGGAAAAGTAACATGATTTTTTAACTTTATGTTTTGATTTGAAAATGTAATACATTGAAAATTAATGCAAGTCATTATTTCTACTGCATTCAGTGACAACATTTATCATAAGTGTAACCTAACAGCATAATATCTCAGTTTCATAAATGCCCTCTTAAAAATTTTCTTCCAAATGATACATTAGTTTCAGATTGATCAATTAATGAAGATTTACTCTTTTGGTGAAAATGATAGCATAATATGCTATAAAAAAATTGTCTGGATAAAAGACCAATGAGGAAATCTTTGTTTATGACTTCAGGTGGTTTGTATCTTTATACCATGATATTAATTTATTCATCATAGCACTAAAAAACAAGCAGAGCATGAGGCTTCAGTACCAGAGCAGTAGAATCACAAAATTATGCCAAACCAGCTGACAAAACTGCCTCCATGATTTCTAAATCACTCTTAGAACTGTTCACATATACTCCAGTATGAAAATAGTTTTTTACAACTTTGAAGGAGTACATGGGAAAGTAAACCTGAAACAGAAACTATCTGAGCTCACAGCCACACTGTATTTTGATCTTATATTATAATATCATAAGGCTTAAAACACTATTGGTAATTGCTATTATATTAGAAGCCTTCATGTGTTTCTTTCAGTGACTCAGAGACAGTTTCCAGAACAATTTTTCTGACAAGAAGTGGAGCTAGAAAACTTCAGATCATTCAAATATGCCTGAAAGTTATCAAATATTATGTATTTTTATCAAAACAAAAAGGTATAATGTCATGCATTCATGCTATTTGTTGGCTGGTAGTGATGGGGAACCTTGGTCTACTTTTTCCAAATGTTAGAACATGATTATTCCCCTGTATAAATCCAAGGTACTTCTTGAATGCTAAGAGGTTTTTTTTGTCCTTCAGTCTCAAAAAGAATATAGAAAAAAAGTATTAGAAAAAAAGTGTTATACAAGTTTCAGAGAATGACAAGAAAGATATTCAAAAGTAGGAAAACAGTTAGGTGAGTTATAAGTAGGTTTCAAATTCTTCAGTCTGAAAAAAAAACTATCTAGAAGAGATGACAGAGGGCTTTTATGACCAGTCGAGAGACGGTAAATATGGACCACTTTTTCCCTGCCTCTTCCTATGGAAGAACTATGGGACATCAGGTGAAACTAACAAGTAACACAAAAGGAGACCATATCTTGAACTTAACCCTGCCTTCAGCAGGAGGTTGAACTAAATTTTGAACTTTCATTTTTTTTAGGATTATGTGAGATAGTTGCTCAAAAATATGGAACATCTTCTCTCAGTATGCTGAGAACACTGAAGGCATACTTAGGTTTAAGGAAATACTGGACAAGTCCAGTGAATAAATTTATTGAAGTTTTCTAAATTCTTAGAAACCACTTAGATTCAGGAAGCCACAAATTACTGGAGAGTACTTGGAAAAAGTATGATTGTTGGATGTTATTTTCTAGCCTAGGCATCGCTTATGCATACTGTTGGGAAAAAATTGTTCAGATTATATAGACCATTGAACTCATCCACTGGTATAAGTATAGTGTGTTTGTTCTTGTGTTATTTCATGCTACCATATTTAGAACTATTATTATATTAATTAATGTTATTAAAGGTGATAAATTTGCAAGAATGTCTACATGGTCTGAGTGATTACTCTTTATAAGTCTCATTTCTCTTGACTTCATCTTTTATTTTTCCCTCTTCTTTCTTCTCATTCTTTTTTTTTTTTTTTTTTTCTTTTAATGTCAACAGGTATTATTGTGAGGTATCACAGCAATCTATGTCCACCTTTTTCTTCTCTTTTCCCTTTAGCACTGAGTAAATTACTTCAGCATTCATTAGGATTCCTTTCATTGGAGCTGCCTAAAACCCAAGGCATCTTATCTAAATTGGTTCCATAGCTTCTCTCCACAGAAAAGAGAGTGATGCAGGTGCCTTCTCTGTATTAGATGAAGGAAAATTTTTTTTTTCCTTTTTCTTTTTCTTTTTTATTTTCTGTGTAAAGCTTTCTGGTTATTTCTATCTGTCAACCGTTTGGTTAGACTGCAACAAAAGTAATGCAACTCTGCTCCTCAGTTTCCATCTTGGCCTCTTACAGTCCTTTCATTAACACGGCAACTAGACTTGCATTGATGGTTAGACCTGTCTCTTCTTTGAATCTTGTTACTGGCCTCCTGTTGCCTGCAATAAAAGTCTAATAATCTATTTTTCAGGTTTTTTTATATTCCAAACCACTTACTGGAAATTAAACTATGAATAGAGACAATAGTGTGTTGCAGTGGCTGCCTTACCGCTTTTTACCTAACAGGAATCTTTCCACTTGCTGTGGCTATTGTGCAGGGGTGGTGTACTTCTGGTTCCTGTCTATACTGCCTGTGCTGGTGTGTGGCGGTGATGGTCTCTCTGCTGCAGCGCAGTGGTTTCCCTCTGTGCAGTGCAAGAGGGAAACAGGTGAGGAAGGTTCCACTGAAGTGGCTCTTAGTGAATCTCTGGTGGGGATGGAAATCATAGCTCCCCATATACTAGTACTTTAGTTAAGGACTTAGCATGTACTCATGTAGCCCCTGAAATCATCAGACTAGTGCATTAAAAAGTATTTTAAAAGTTAACAATCTCCTAGGTATGTGTAAGGCTTTGCATTTATTGTGGGGAAGAACTCTGATAATGAGATAGAAAATTACTTGAAACTGACATATAACGAAGTGGATTGAATACATTTTTATCAGTATAACTTATGGCAAATTAATTAAGTGATAATATAGCAATAGAGTACTGTCTGTTACATATTAAGATGTGGCTTAAAATAATTATCACATTATAGAAACTACTTCTATTCCCACTGATTATTATGACAAAACTGCCATTAACTTATCAAGAAAAAAATTTGTCCAGGAGCAGTAAAAGTAGGAGCAGAAGAATATTTTTACAGTTAAAATGACATAAGTAGTAATAGAAATTAATATGCATTTCGGGGAAAAGAACAGAACTAGGAAACTCCTGAATAGTTAGGAGTGTTCCATTTCAAACTAAATTGAAGGCTCAGGTGATGATAATAAGCCTTTCATATCTGCTTCACTAATTGAAACATGACAAGCAGCCAGACTCCACACTGGGCTATAAAAAATGTCGTGTTTGTTTCAAGAGGGAATTGAAGGCATTTGAAACCTCTGTTTTGCCATGGTCTTTCAGAATCATCCATTGCTAGCCTGAGAAAAGAAGAAAAATAAATAGGACAAATGTCACCAACCCGGCACTGATATAACATATTTTTCAGGCAATCAGCTTAACTGAAGTGCCTTCTTTTGGCAGAGTAGCCAGATGGAACAGTGGTATTCTGCTTGTGTGTCTTGGAAAGGGAAGATGAATGCCCCCAGAGGTGTATCATTTTGAACATTGATATTTGCACTTTGCAGTATGAGCAGTGTATTTCTAAGTAGTAGTTGTCAAGTGATGTCAAATTAATGTTTGGTTTGTTTTGTTTTTTTTTTATTGATTGTTTTTTGTGTCTGATATGTAACTACGTAAATCGGATGCTAGTTGAGGGTTAGGTCATGATAAAATGCATACATACAAATATGACCAATTTGAAAATAAATTTTCTCATGGTTTTATTCAACAAAACTTCTCTATATCTTAAATTTATGTTGTTTTTAAGCAATTCTTACTTGTAAAAATCGTAGAATCGTTCCCTCACAGTTTATTGTGCATCACAGTACACTATGTTCTGTAAAAGAGATTGCTCTGAGGACCAGGGTGGTGGCCCACTGGGAGGGATAGGTTGTGCGCAGTGTATGCAGTTCTACAGAATGGGGTTGGTAGGAGGGGACTTGCAGGTATCGACATGTCTGTGGCAGGATCTGAGACTGGAAAACTCCCAAGAATGCAGGGATTTTGCTTGCTGAAGAGCCAAAATGTAGGCCTTAAAACTGATGACTTAGGAATATATGCCTTGTGACCTAAGAACCAATTAAAGTTGCCAGATTGGAAGGGAACACTGGAGGAAAAGATGCAGTGGGCAAAGAGAAGAGTGATTTCCAAGCCTTTCTAATGAATGAATTTAACTCAGCACATCTGAGTGAAATTAATATTGAATTTAATAAACAGGAACGTGACTTAGATTCTGACACCAATGGAGGTTTAGGGATCAAGACCTGTTATACCCTCAGTTATCCCATAATAAGGCAACATAATAAAGAAAGCATTAGGCTTGAAGTGCCACTTCGTAAATATTTAGGCCTCCTTGCAATATAGCACTTTTTTGGTTCTTTCTATAGAGAGACCTAAAACATCTTCCAGGGATTAGTCTGATAGTAGAATCTAAGTGTGGTGGTGCATTGACCCCCCGTCTCCTGGGCCGCTTGTTGATCTCAGAAATTCCCATGAAACCCCAGCCTTGGTGCACTGAGTCTGGCAGTTGAGCACTCCTTGACCGTACCAGAAACTCTGCATGGCTGAGCTGGGGATGTACTCCCACTGCCTGGCCCAGGTGTCATCCCCTGATACCCTTATCTGAGTTGTAGCTCAAGTGCAACAACACTGAAACTTTGGTAATAACAGAGATTTGGACTGACATCAGTAACCCAGATTGCTCTTAAAAGTAAATAGGACACCAGGAAGGTTGAATATCTCTTATGTAAATTTTATGAAATGAAATATATTCTATTACTAAATCTGAAATATCTGTCTACTATTCTATATAATTTCAGGGCCTCCTTTTCTAGCATTTGAATTCTCTCTGCAAGTCTGCGCCTCAGAAATGTTTATGATAGACAGTATTGTCCTGGTTTTGGCT
>VZTQ01012735.1:30082-50756 GCA_013400755.1 Pelecanoides urinatrix | reverse complement strand
TCTATGATTCTATGACTGCTTAAAAAATTGTTCAGCATATTTCCTAGAAGTAATGAATAAAGTAATGCATGTTTTCAACAATGAATTGATTTAGAAAATTTGAGTATTTATGACTATAAAGAACATTTTTTAAAACAAATCAATAATGGCTATGATTTCAGATTACTCTGAAGCTAAAATGACAGAGAGCTGGAAAGCAGAAATCTGGCCTGAAAACTACTTTTTCAGAAGAGAATTTCCTTCAAACATTCAGAAAAAAATGGTTTTGACTTCATAAGACTGAAAATTGTTTTCCCACTAAATTCTTATAGTACTTAGCTAAGAATGCCAAATAGCACGTGTAGCTAAGTGAAACAGCAAGCTAAAAAAGTATCATAAAGCAAGTATGTGCAAAACAGAGTTAAATAAAGTCCTAATCTTAGTCAGGGAGTATTATCATTACTTCTGTGCTACTTCATCTATGTAAGTGTCATCATTCTCCTTTGGACCGAGACAGATAATTTCAAGATTTTAATTCAAACTATTTACATCAAGAAATCCTATGGGAAGTTTTAGTTTACTGCTCCTTATAGTAACATTTTCTCCCAAAACCCACTCTTTAAGTTCAAAGATTTTCACTCTTCTAATGTAGATTGCCCACATTTTTTGAAGCAAAAAGGGACAAAGTAAATACATGTTTTCATATCCATGTATGCTATTCCTGTATTAGCTTGGCATACACCTTGTGAACATTTCAGAACAGTGTATAGTGTTCTTCCTCCCCTGCACTCTGGGAGCTATGTTTAATATGAAACTTATCATTCTCTGTCCAATCTGCTTCAACCAGAATGACAGACAAGAACCACGGAATGCTGGTGCAAAGCATAACAAAATAAATGTGAGATGAAGCTGTGCATGCCCAGTCATGGCTTTCCTGCACCTGCAAGGCAGTAATGATGGGATAGCAGTTTTCCAGAGTTTTGTCCTCCTCAGCAACAGAATGTGACTCCAACTGTTAATCACAACTTCTCTCTGTTCAACTATAAGAGTGTCTTAAGTATAGAAGTCTACGCAGATGCCACAGAGGACATTCATCCAGGATGATATTTTACATCTCTAGCAATATAAGATGATTTTGATTTACAGGAAAATCAGGTCCTAGTCACACTTCACATCAAGGAGTTAAACAAATGTAACATGAATATAATGCACAGGGCTCTAGCTGCTTTAAAAGCATTATTTCATCATAAAGCCTTGAAGTTGATACCAAAGAGTAAGGGAAATTTTCCTCCCACTGTCAAACTGACCAGTAAGACTGACAAATTGAACATAAAATTCTGCCTTATATCATCTGCCTTTTCTCAGCTGAAAAAAAATTACAGTGTAAATTCAATGCTAGAGTGGCTAATAATGCAGGACATTTCTACCAGCTTTTATGCAGAAAACAGAAGATACAGAGACTCCTTATGCCCCTACAGTTTATAAACAAACTGTAAAGGATTCAGTGAAAGTGTAATTAAGAGGTTATTTTTGTCTGAATTCTCTGGATGTGCACAAAATAGATGATGCTGCAGTTTTGTAAAAACATTAAAAAATGTGTGAATCTACAAAGACAGTTAAGGATTTACTTTATACTGCATCTTGAAAAGCACGAATGTCATCCGTTACAGTATCTTTCATGTTGTAGGCACTTTTAAAGTGAAGACATACACTCTGCTTATTGTTTTCGGTCTAAACATACGTAAATAATCTGTCAAATAACCACATGGGTAAGAGAAATCATTTTTTTATGCACAAAGCACCAAACTAGGGCTAAGAACACGCACATAGATACATATCTACTGTTTTAACTGGTTGCATAAACTTTAGAAATGATAATGACAACTTCTGTCACATAGTAAAACTCTTAGGTTAAAATAAATACAGTGCATGTTGTTCATTATTACCTCACCCAATTTGAACCTTCCAGATCCGTGACAAAGAATAATGCAGAGAGATTGATATTTAAATAAATGAAAAAAGGAAGAAATCACTTTGCTGAAATTGACTGGAATTCGACCAGTACAGAACTGTAAATTTCTTAGCTGTTGCTTAAGATTCAACTTGGGAAGACGACAAGTAGTATTGGGTGCATGTGTCTGCACTGGGGTGACTGTTGAAGGATTCAGTCTGTCTCTTTGAGAAATCAGAAGAATAAAGACAAATACACACAGTACTTTTTTGCTCTGATATTTTTAAAGCTACCAAATTTTGTTATGCAAAAGACCTCACACTCTCCCTCTTCCCACCCCCACCACACACAAAGCTCCAGAGTTATTGTATAATTTGCACAGCACCAAATGCTGATACTTTTAAAGCTAATAGCAAAACTCTTACTAATTTGGTCCATTAACAACCTACAACTGTAAACAAATAAATTCAATGTGTCCTCAAAGTCAGAAACAGGACTCTTGGAGAAGATGAGTCAGTGGCAAATACTGCCATACCAATGTAAGGCTCTTGAATGCCCCACAACTTATTTTTCATTTCAGCAGGCAGCCATTTGTAAAAACTAAACTGCATTGTCTCAGTCTGCTAAGTAAGCAAACAAAAAGTTTTAAAGCAATAATGCCAAAATAGCCCTACATCCTTCAGGTTTGGAAATTCAGAAGAAGATTCGCTCCTGTAGCCAAGCGCTACTCAGCACCAGCTGAGACCAGAACATCTTTGACAGCAGGTCACTGATGGTATATAGCCCAGCCCCAGCCAAGGTTAAAGCAGCTCTCAATTGCTTTTAACCTAGTATCAATAGGGACACAGGTTCCATACATTGCCCTTGACTCCCTAGGGAGAGCTGACAGTTGACAACTTGACAGTAACAGTCTGTGTTCATATTCTAGTACCATAGAAAAGGTGAAGCGGATCAACCACAGTGATAATGACATTGCATTTACCCAGAGGTCAGAGTATATATGTACATAGTTATCATAGACTAATTGACACAGTATACACTTATCTATTGTATTGAAAGCTAAGATGCATTTGTGTGCACATAAGTTAAATCTTGAGGGAAAAGTTTAGAGAAAGTTCTTATCAACCCATTTCCTACCAGTCTCAAAGTCAGAGTATCTGCTCTTCATCCAACTTGGCCCATAGGTAGAGATGGCAACCTCGTAGGAAAGACGTGACTCACAGGCAAAGGGAAGCTGACGACATCCAAAGGTAACACAATATAAACAAAATACTCTGAAGAATCTGGTCCTGCCACAGCAAGACTGAATGAAACAAACTTCAACCCATCCAATTTTTCTTTGCCCAACCTGTAGATTGCATATTGCTAAAGGGTACCTGCTCTTTAAAACTTCTTAGAGTTGCTAGGCACAATAACAAAGAGTTACAACAGAGTCTGAACCTTTATTTGACAGGTCTTGCTTTTGTAAGTACTTCCTCAGTGCTGACGAATCTATTTGCTGCTTAGGGTGACCTTAGTGGCTCTATTTCTGGATAGTATAAAGGTGATTCAGGGCTTTTCTACAGGAAACAATGAGTCAGTAAAGATCCTAAAATCGCATAAAGTAAGGAAATTGGAATACCAAAATTCTTCTTCATTAAAAGCAGCACCAGATCCTATTGTGATCATCAGCTATCTAAATGTCATAACAGTCTACAGTAAACTTCTAAAAGTTAAAACAGGCAGATGCCTATAAAATAATTAAAAGCTTTAAAGACCAGCAGACTAAATTATCTGATATATCTATCTTAATAAGTGTTTTGCATAGATTTAATTGCAGAAACTATTACAGAAATAATCCCTAACATCATGTTGTGCCAGTACACAGAGCAGTTTGAGGAAAACAAACAAACTTGTTTCACAAAGATATGTTTTGCCTTATCTTGGTTGCATTTATATAACTTTCAAGGCACATTCTTCATATCTGAGTATGTTCTGTTGTCATATTAGCCATGTAGAAGGAAAAGGGAAGTAAATATGGAACAATTCTTACAGCTTTCTCTTCCAACTCCTCATCCTTTTACAGTACACAAAAAAAATCCAGTTCTTGGAATAAATTTGCAAGGGTATTATACTGCCTCTTCTAATATTCTTTGGGAAACAACACTTTTTGTTAGATATTTCACACTGTACTGAGTTTATCATTATTTATCCTGAGCGCATGCAGAATGTAAACTAATAAAATGTCTATTTTGGCCCATCAGATATCATAGGGTGCTTGCTCTACTGAAGAAATTAAATCCAGTTGAGCTGAATTCCTGATGGTTGATTAGGCTCACATTTTGCAATTTAGTGAAACAAATAGAATCAGAAGAAAAGTATAAACAAATTAATTTTACTTCTAAGACCGACAAGTCTATACTGATAAAGCAGTAAAGCTATGGTAATATTAATAGCATAATTAAACTACAGTTGTGAAGTCTGATATTATTTTAAATTATTTGAAGGTATAACAAGCCTGGAATGGAGGCTGTAATTTTGACAAGCTTTGATACCAGTAATTTTCATTAATTATTCAATAGCAAGCTTCATTAGGCTTTCTGGAAAGCTGACCACTGTGTGTTTCTTTTTTTCTAATTTTAAGAATGTCCTGGNGGAAGGGGAAGGGGAAGGGGAATGATGGGCACACAGAAAAAATGGAGACAAAAAAAAGAGATGGACAAATGAAAGAAGAGGAAAAAACGAAACACTAAGTGGCCTGTGAAAAACAGACAGAAGAACTATACTACAGGATCAGCATGTACTTAGGCATTGTTGCCTTGGGTACTCTGAAATAATGCTGACCAATTAACTGAGTTTTCACAGAATCACTGAATGGCTGAGGTAGAGAGTGACCTCTGGAAGTCATTTTGTCACCCACTTGCTCAAGCAGGGTCACCTAGAAAAGGTTGCCCAAGACCATGTTCAGACAGCTTTTTAATATGTCCAAAGATGAAGACTCCACAACCTCTCTGGGAAACCCGTGCCAGTTCTCAGTCACTCACTGTCTTTTCAAAAGAAATGTTTCTTTTCAAATTAAAATGGAAGGGAGTCTTCCTTAATGGAGTGGAATCTTCCTTAACGAAAGTATTGTTGAAATTGTTTCATGTGAATGAACAAGAAATGTTTCTTTTCAAAAGAAACAATTTTCAAAAAAGACATGCTTTGGAACATTGCCACTGTAATCAAATTATTTTGTGTTTATATGAAAATTAATATCATAATTATGTCTGCAATATTATTTTGAAGTCATAAATTACATTAAAAAAAAGCTTTGACTGTCACTGAATCATAGAATGTCCTTGACTGTTGGGATAATGACTATGAATTTTCAACTAATNCTGTGTGTTTCTTTTTTTCTAATTTTAAGAATGTCCTGGAAGAAAAAAAAAATAAGGAAAAAAGAAAAAAGGGATTTACATGAAATAAAATTTTGCTTTTTGGAGTAAGATAGCTATGCTGTATCACTCTCTTTCTTTTAATGATGAATTGATCCTGCATTTAAAGTCACTAAACTTTGTCACCAATTTTCAATGAGCTTGGGATAGAACCTTAATTCCCAAAGCAACAAACCATGAAGCTTTTCACACTCAGGAATAAAATTTGCAAGGATGGTACTGGTCTTTCACAGCAGGAAGGTTTTAAATTCTTTATCAGATGAGAGCCACAGGACTTACTGCATTCAGGACAAGACAGAAGACACCTTTCAATAAAAACAAATAAAAAAAAGANCCTCTCTGGGAAACCCGTGCCAGTTCTCAGTCACTCACTGTCTTTTCAAAAGAAATGTTTCTTTTCAAATTAAAATGGAAGGGAGTCTTCCTTAATGGAGTGGAATCTTCCTTAACGAAAGTATTGTTGAAATTGTTTCATGTGAATGAACAAGAAATGTTTCTTTTCAAAAGAAACAATTTTCAAAAAAGACATGCTTTGGAACATTGCCACTGTAATCAAATTATTTTGTGTTTATATGAAAATTAATATCATAATTATGTCTGCAATATTATTTTGAAGTCATAAATTACATTAAAAAAAAGCTTTGACTGTCACTGAATCATAGAATGTCCTTGACTGTTGGGATAATGACTATGAATTTTCAACTAATATTACATGAAAAAAGAAAATGGTTAAAATGTTAAATATTAGCATTTTTCATGAAAAAGCCACTGGCAAAGAAGGAAAAAAGTTCACAGGAAACATTCTGATCACCTCTACAGCAAATCAAGGAATTGCTCTCTTTACAACTCAGGTCCATGTTGTTCATTTCAGCCTGAAATGTACCTCTTCCCCAGGAAGAAGTGTACTACTGCCCTCGTTCTACAAAAATAACTTTTCAAGGGGTGAGAGTTGCTATGTATTCGGTCTGGTTTTGTTTGTTTCCTTACTTTTTCATGGTCATAGAATCACTTCCACCATTTGTGTCCTCCTTAATGTCTCATTTCCTTCACCATATTGGAAATAGTCTAATTCAACTGGTTTAGTCTCTTCATAGACAGCCTCCATGAAGAACGTCTATGGAGGTTTGGCTTTATCCTACAGCCTCTGGAAATTTTGCAAACTACTAGAAGACTATGGGGGGGGGGGGTGTCTCTTATCCACACGGCTATAGACAATATTTCAGTCTTGTTCATATTATCCTTCAGGTTAGCACACTCAATATATTAGCTTACATTAATTAGAATCCAAAACAGTAAGTGACAAACTCATAATCAGCTCTATTAGTATTTACAGAAAGCCACAGAATTATAAGCAATTGTTGAAAACTAAGCATACTTATGCCATTGCTATTTCACAGTCTATCATTTTCAGCTTTGTTGGCTCTTACCACATCTGAGTTCTTCCTAAAGAATATTTGCTGATCTTCATACAAGATGGGTGTGAGAGGCATGAATTACAAGATTAGTCAAACTGCACAATATCTGGCCAGAAGAGGATGGGAGATAAACGCCACTTCCTTAATGCAAGTGTTGTTGAAATTGCTTGATGCAAATGAACCAATTAAAGCAAGCTCCTAAGAAAGTTCATTTTCAGGCAATTCTGCATATTACTGCTGATGACTATGTAAGTTGCTCCAACTGCAGATTTAGTTAATAGCAATGTACATGATAAACTAGGTGTGGTACCACAAGACACCAAAGTTCAAACAAGGCTATGTGACAAGAAAACATACAGATCTTTTTCCTCTTTCTCATTTACGTACCAATAGCTTTAATTTTAGGGCAATGTTACATTTTTGTGAGATGGTTAGGTGTTAGTATGAAATAGCTGGATTCAGAAAATAAATTATATGGATCTCTTACTGAATCCTTTTGACTGAAACGAATGAATACATTTCTTACTGTAATTCATCTCAAAATTTAGAGAAAAGAGCAATGTGAAAACCTAGACCTTTCCATACAAAACTCTGTAAAAGATTAAATCTCTAGCTGATGCTAAGAGGCCTGACTGTCACTCTGTTACACCAGTTTTATGCAGATTTCACAAAACTAATACGTGACTCCACACCACAAATATGTTGAGTTAAACTTAAGTTTTAAGAAGATACTGACCTCTCTTCTGCTCACAAACTCTATGGCCAAGAGCAAATTTGTGAAATAAAACTTCAGCATGGTATTAGAAACAGGTGCTATGTTGATTACTCATGTAATTCATCAGCAAACAGAAACAAGGCTACACTGATATCATTAAGATAGCTAAGCACATATTTAAGGCTTTAAATGTAACACTTACAATCTGCCCTACCTTTTTAAAAATACAGTCATATAAGCTCAGGGCCAAATACCATTCATCTGAACTCTTAAAAGCAGTCTCTTCTCTCCCCATAGCTCTGGTTTCCATGTGGTCCCACTTTTCACATAACATCATGTCTATACCACTCAGAAACCATTTAATGAGATGGTTGGTTTTATTTGTTAGAAAATACTGGATTATGCAGATTTTTAAGGAAATTTTTTTTCAATTTACTGAAGGCTAAAGTGAATGAATGACCCATGTGTGGTCATACAGAAAGATACCTATCTGCAGGAGTGGGGAGAAAAGCTTGGTGGGTACAACCAAGGCTGGTTCTAGGGTTGGGCAAAGCAGGTGCTTGCCTGGTGCTATAGAGTGATGGGAGCAACACACCACCCAGGGCCCAGGGCCTAAGCCCCCTCCACCACAGCCCTGACTGACTCCCTCCTACCTTTGCCGCTGGGGAGGGAAGAGCTACAATGGGTGAAACAGGAGCTTATCAAAGAGTTGGTATTGAAAGAAAAGACTCCTTCCACCAGTAAAAGTTACCCTCCCATCCCATCCCTCAGCACTTGCATGAATATGTCAGGCCCTATCTTTTCCCTTTGTCCCTCTGCTTCCCTCAGGGCAGCCAGGAAAAAAAGTATTTAAAAAGCCTTAGAGCAATCCCCCTTGAACGGTGGAGTTCAAATCCCCACTGCACCACATTCTGACTATCTCCTCTCACTCTTATGTGGAAAAATCTCAGCCTGATGTAGTATAAGAAATAGTTTAACATCTTGAAAATGTTCAAAGCGTATGAAAAATATTTTTTGTCTGCTTTCATTTACCAGTGGTCCTGCATTACTTCATCTCACTTATTTCATTGCTTGTTTAATTTAACACAGCAAAACTTATCTTACAGGTTGGACTACACTAGTCATTTCAAACAAACATTCAATTACATGAGCTAAGAATTGTATTCCTCAAGTCTTCCACTTAAGATTAAGCATTTGCACGTTTATTAATTCAAAATTCATGTTTGATTTCAAATGCATTAGTTTGTGGAGGAAACATTTTTTTTCCAACTATAATAAGGAATAGCTTCTCCACTGACAATAAAGTAAATAATAAAAAAAATTAATATTTTTTCCACTATTTCTCTGGCCTGCTTCTCAAATTCAGGGTAACTGTCAAAAAATTATTTCACCACATGCAAAATCCCACTTAAGTTGCAGTCACCATCTTACTTTACTGTACTGCTTATCTGTTTACCTGCTGCTAAGAAAAAGGTTTGTTTAACTTAATCCTCTCATCTTTGAATCATGACAGAATATCAAGCCTCAAACCAGTCAGTTGAAAACCTGGAATAATTTATAATTGGAAATGCTTCTCTGCATACATCATTTTCTCCTCAGGGATCAAGGAAAGACAGTGAGAAAACCAGCCTTGTTTCTAAAAATTATGCCCAAACTAACAGAACTCAAATGGTCTCTCTCTGGAGCACGTAGGTAGCTATGTTGGTTCCCTTATAAACATTTCTGGGGTGGAGTAGACAGAAGATTTTCTAACAAGGAACCTAACATTTCCTAAAGTATTGGTGCATGTTTTTGCAAAAACAAAAAATAAAATGGCATAAAGATATCAACAGAAACACTATTTGTTAAAACAAGCTTATATTCAATTGCTGTGTCATTTTTCTAAGAATATGTGTGACAAATAACTGAAGTTGAAATGGTAGCAGAAATCAACTGGGAAGTGTGATTAGGCAGTTATGAGAGATTTTCCCATAAAATTGGAATTTAAATAAAGGGTTTTCCTTTAAGGGGGGGGGGGGGGGGTGACGACGACCAACAACACCACAAAACAGACCAACTTTATAAAGCTACCACAACATATTTATATAAGCAGGTTTATTAAAATTATGTTTAACATTTTCCAAATAGCTATCATCCTAGATAAATGTTCTCCTTGATCTGCTAAAATTCATAGAGGCTCCAGAAAAGACTGAGTTCCCAATTTGTTCCAAGCACACAGTAAAAGAAACTCCTCCTCTAAGGAGACTACTGTCTGTAGGAGAGAGGGCAGGATATGGGTCAGGATCCTCACCCTGCCTCACTTACATATATTAAGGAAAACAGATGTACTGCCAAATCAAATGACTTAAAATGTGACAGCTGTGGTGTCTTGAGACATTGACTCCAGTGCCTAGAGTTTGGGTTAAGAAGCCCCTGATATTCCTGTGCCGGAACACTCAGTCCTCCCACTGCATTTCAGTTCCGTCCTCTGAGCTGCCGTGATGCAGCTGTTTCTGAAGCCATGCTGTAAACCAGACGATTGAAATGATCCAGACTAAATATAACCTGGTTTGTGTTTGGAAAAGGTCTGAAAGGTCTTTATAGCTTTAATGGTAGTGGAAGGGGAAGAAGAAGTAGGAGAGGGAACTTCAGGCTTTGACTGGAAATGTTACCTATCTAAATTTTAACTGGACAATTCATAGCCAGAATATTTCTGCATCTCGCAGTTGTATTACAGTTCCCCTCCAGCCCTAAGCCTTTCTATAAAACAGAGGGAGGATAACTAATTCAACTGATCATTACTTCTCTATTCTGAACAGCCTAATCTGGTCTGACACAGCTACAACTGATGTCCTTAGATAAGTGTCAATCTAGTCAATCCCATTTTTAGTATTCTTCCTGATAGCAATATCATTTTCATACCTCTGACTAAGGGCTACAGTAATGTCACACATTTTAAGCATAAAACAGGCTAGAGAGATATTTGTATTTTAGGCCAACAATCAGTTCTGTAGATCTCTTAGGGCAGAACTGATATTACCCAGAAGTTTTGGGTGTTGATCAGCAAGAAGAGCAGGTCCCAATGGAATTCTAAAAATGCAAAATGGGAACGCACACAAAAACCCCTGAATCTACAATATTAGCAATTATGTCACCGGAAAGCGAGAATTTTTACATTCTTCATCCAAAATGCATAAACTCAGAAAAATTATTCAACTGCTAACTTACAGCAAACTTGTTTAACTGAAATTCCAATATTATAAGCCTCCTTTTCTAACCTAGAGATGATTTCATAGCCTCCTGCTTCATTGGGTTTAAGATTCCCTTAGTTGTAAAGATTTCTCTAAGCAGCTTCCCTTCATGAGCAGTAGATTGCGGAAGAATAATTTCTCTGCAGTATTTTCTTAGTGAAAAGGTCCGCAAATTTTTCACCCTTCACCCTCCCTTTCAAGATAAAAATGCAAAATAAACAAGCCAGTCTATCACTGAATGTATGTACATCTTGTTCCTCAAATGGCTTTATAACAAGGTGTCATGGTTTAACCCCAGCCGGTAACTCAGCACCACACAGCTGCTCACTCACTCCCCCCACAGCAGGATGGGGGAGAGAATCAGAAGAGTAAAAGTGAAAAAACTCGTGGGTTGAAATAAAGATAGTTTAATAGGTAAAGCAAAAGCCACGCGCACAAGCAAAGCAAAACAAGGAATTCAGTCACTACTTCCCATCGGCAGGCAGGAGTTCAGCCATCTCCAGGAAAGCAGGGGCTCCATCATGGGTAATGGTTACTTGGGAAGACAAAATGCCATAACTTTGAACTCCCTTTCCTTCTTCTTCCCCTAGCTTTATACGCTGAGCATGATGTCATATGCTATGGAATATCCCTTTGGCCAGTTTGGGTCAGCTGTCTTGGCTGTGCCCTCTCCCAGCTCCTTGTGCATCTGACAGAGCATGGGAAGCTGAAAAATCCTTGACTTAGTGTAAGCACTACTTAGCAACAACTAAAACATCAGTGTATTATCAACACTGTTTCCAGCACAAATCCAAAACATAGCCCCATACTGTTATGAAGAAAATTAACGCTATCCCAGCCAAAACCATCACACAAGGCAACATGAATAAAGTATTAGACTTGCATTAATAATAAAACCTACTCAAAGAGCTAACAGAAGCACTGGGGGGTTCCATAAAATTTCAAAGAAAAATCCTCAAAAAAATAAACCCCCCCACATTTTACTAAACTGGGAAACCTGAGACGATCAAAGTATTTCCTCCCTCTTAAACTAAAGGAAGGAGTTAGATCTCTTATTCTATGGGAATCCCAAACAACAAAACATTTCACTATGATATTCTTAACATTGTAATATTTTTACAAATCTGCTTGCTCTATGTATGCTCCGTACTTAAAATATTTCATCCTGCCACTACACCATAGGAAAGAGTGCAATCTCAGAGGAAACCAGGACTCAAACTATTAAAACATTTCATACATTTAAAGAAAATTCTTAAATGACACCTTGAAATGAGGCCCAGAGATAGAATACATTCCTTCAAGAAAAGTATCTGTAATTGTCAGTTGCATTCTGCTGAACTTCCTGCTACAGCCTGGACAGTTGATAAAATCTGTTAACGAAAAGCGTATTTTCAAGCTAAACAGCTATGGCAACAACATGCTTGGTGATATTTTCAATATACATGGCATCTTTCTTCACTAATAGATCTATTCATACTCAAAAGCAAAAAAACATCTAGTACTGGATGACTTTGCATCAGATACTTTATTTTAAAGAAAATGTAAAGTGCAAATTAAATTTCTATGTTATTATGCATAAGGTTTTCATAGTGTAAAAGACATTTTTATACAGCATCTGAGCATCATCCTAGAGAAAGGGCATTGAAAATTGGCACTCTGTGCTACTGTCCACTAACCTAGCTCTCACTGTGATATTGGCCAAGTCATTCTCCCCTTTTTCTCTCTTGAAGAGTGACTGAACCTTCCTACTTGCAAAAATGAGATTATAGTAACCAAATATTTGACATCACAGAGAACTGGTGTGACTTAGTGTAGCATTTGGAAAAGCCATTTGTAGTTCTAGAGCACTAGCGAATGCCAAGTCCCGTTCTTTTCTTGTACAGAACATGAAGTAGTGACCTGCAGTACTTGCGAAGAGAAATATGTGAGGCCACAGCTGTGGGTACCCACTATTTCAAAAATACTGTATGCCATAAATAACTGGCAGTTTGCATCTTTATGACCTACTTTATTTAACCTAATATTCAGAATGGTTCTTTGTCTCAACAAGAGCATGTGTATGTAACTTGTAGTTTGCTGAAATATCTTCCAACTGCAACAGCTTGTAAGTGGTCCAAATTTGACAACTTTTACACTTGACAACTTAAGTTGGAATACACTAGTCATTTCAAACAAACATTCAATTATGTAAGTTAAGGATTGGATTCTTACAAGTTTTCTATTTAAGGTTGAGCATTTGCACGTTTATTAATCTTAGATTAGAACTTAAGAGCTCTATCTGAACACCGAGCTGTCAATCCTTTGATACACAATGAAAAGCTCTTTAGTGTCTTCACTATTTGAACTGCAGCAGCAAAACTGAAGATTTTGCTGGGATTATTCTTTCACCTCTTCTTTGAGATTAGAAAGTTAGTTCAAAACTTGTTGTTCCCCCCCCCAAAAAAAATCCTTATTCCTCCATAATGTAGGTTTCATTAAGAGAACATTGATTTTGTTTGAATGTTGACTTCACCTGAAGTATCTCTCCCAGTAGAAAGTGATCCCTCTCTTGTCAGAAAAATTCTTTACAGGCTTTTTCATTATTAATTAGGGAAATTATTGCAACTATATCAGCTGTCTTATTAAAAAAAAATTCTATAGCTTGTGGGGATACATATTCTTTCTGGCATATCCCAACCTATTCTGGACTCAAAGTACTACAAAGTCATCCCATCCAAGCCCTCTTAAGGATATTGAGGTCTATGCATCCCTTTTCGCCAGCCAGAAAAACAGATACCTCAGTACTGGAGACTACTTTTGTCAATAAACGTTCAGCATTTTTCATATTTCCAGCTGTACAGATTGAACTCTGCTCCCAGACCAGTATAAACAGGAGTCAAACCCCAATTATCAATGTTGACAAATTGCAGACCATCAGAAGAAGCTGACTTCTGGCTGCATTTACACTGGGAAATTCAAGTATGCTTGACACATTAATTTGTTGGTACAGAATTAGCCCTAGTTTGTGATACTATAAGTTTTAATCCATGTGGAGAGTCTGAGTCCATGAAAAAGATTACTGTGTTCTGGATCAGTTTAAACAGATTGTCAGGAACACATTTCTTCTAGCTAGATAACCTCTGAAATAAATAAACACAGAATTCCAAAATGAAAAGATTATACAGTTCTCATTTCATGGAATATCAAAGTCAGGGAGAAATTAACATCCTGCTGCTTACTTGCCTAACACCAAATTCTGTTTTGACATATTTCCTGCTTATGAAAATCTTGCAAATAATCACGATAATAATCCAAATTCCTGTAACTGCTTTCAAAAGCTTAAGGACTCCATACCATACTGCAAGGAGTTTCTCAAAAGGGTGTCTAGTTGTTGTGAGTTTTAATTTCAAGCCTTCTGGAACAGAAATGCAATCCTTTACAATATTCAGTATTCTTTTAGTTTCTTCCCAAGATTATTGAAGAGTGTAGCAAATACAGATGTGGAAGGGCCTTTCACACACTTTCCTTCACTTTGCTAGTGAACTGTCTCATTTAGATTTCTCTTTTATTGACAAGGCCCAGTAGTCAACCCAATACCCTATTAATAAATTTGTTGGGAGTTTCTGCAATATCATTAGATGCCAGTAATTGCCCAATTTATAACAGTAGGTACCCCAAAATACTGTGAACCTTACTGGTATCTAATTTTTCACCTGAAGCCAAATTCTACTGTTAAACCCATGAAAACATTTTTCCAGTACTAATTTTCACTATAGGTACTTGCTATGGCCAATAACCATACTGCTGATCTTTAGTTCCCCTCCCCGCTATCAATTACTTTGACTCTCTAGGATATCAAAGGTTGTGATTTAAAGGCAAGGGGAGCATATTAAACATATGCAGAAAACCTGTTTTTAAAGCATGTACTCACACCAGCATTATTGTAACACACAAGCATTATTTCAATTAAGTGAGAAAAACAGAAAAAGAAGGAGGTTTGTGTGATCAATAGAACTAACCAACACTATTCACATACTGAACGAGTAATAGTTACTATGCACTGAAAAGTTTACAAACCAGAACTTATTCCTAGATATTGGTAATTATTATCGGAAGACTGCTATTTTCAAGAGAATACCGCACTCCTACACAAATTGCATAAAAGAAAAATTATGTTAAATTAGTTAGCTATAGGATAAGGTATGAATTATTTACTAAGCTTGATTCACATGCATAATTCTTCACAGTCAAGCATGCAAATCAGATCAGGTAATTCCACACAATCATATGATTACTAATTTCACATGCAATTACTTCATTGGTGTCTGCAGTTGCAGTATTTAGAAGTACCAATTTGATATATTCTTCTTTACATATTTTACAGACAACTAATACATTTTTAGAGTCTATGTAGATACTTAACACAGAGTTTTAATACCCAATTTTTATACTTCAGGTATTAAGATAAGGCCATATGCTCATAACAAAAGTTTTCATCTAACTGTAGAAGAGTACTTGCAACTTCTGTTTTTCTTAGATTTGTAAGGCATAAATAGTAGTGTATTACAAATCAGAGGTATTTTTGTTTATGTCAGGTAACATATTTCAATATTTGTTTGAGAGAGGGTGAACAGCAAATGCAGAGTAGTCTTTTACTTAAGTCCTAACAATTGCTACCATTAAGACTTAAGTATCAAATTGCTGCTGCTATATTTGATTGCTAACAAAGTTTTCTTCTGAAATGTTTTTTAGCTTCCCATGTAGGTAGGAACTTAAGAAAACTGTATTCAATATTCAGAATTTCTGCCAATGGTTATATTCAACAGTCTGTTCTTATTTGCAGTTTCTATGACTACTGGAGCAGTACTAATTTCTTTAAATTGAAAGAACAGATAAACAAGAACATGCACAATTTTCTTTGAAAGCTATTCCAGCAGAAAAAGCATCTCTCTCAAAGCATCTCTCTCTCTCTCTCTCTCTCTCTCCATTTTAATGGAAAACACAGGTGCATATATTAAATTTCAAAGATTTAACAAAGCAGAGAAAACCACAATCAATTTTCGCCAGTATCGAAAAAATTTTACTTTCACCTTTTCCAAATGCTACAAGCCATGTGAATTTTTTTGGTGGGACGAAATAATACAATAAAAAGAACAGCATAAATACTGTTTTTCTTTCTCAAAGATTTTCCTGTGCATCCTATATGCTTTAATCTTACAAGATTCAGGATTATTTTTTCCTGTATCACTTACACCTGTTATTTAATTTGAATTTAACACAAGGAAGCACTAATATCTATCAAGGCACTGCTGTTCTGCCAGAAAAATCTTTTTTTGATTTAAAATTAAGTACTGGAAAATAAATTAGGATTTAATTTTCTGATTTAAATCAAAACACTAGTGAATCCATCCTTTTTCCTCTAGTAATTCTCTCATCCTAGTTTTCCTTTGTGTCAAATTACTTCTTTTCTTTGAAAAGCACTTCAGAAGAAGCAGGAAATACAAAAAACCCTGTATTCTAGGGCATAGTGGAGGAATGCTTTCTAGTTCTCATTTCTTTCAGTGAACACCCTATATTAAACATCGTTCTGCAACTCTGAGTCTGACCATGTACTTCCGTATATATCTTAAGACACACAAAAAGCTTTCCTGGCTAACAGTGAAAGATATTTGCTTCTTTATCAACCCCTAAACTATCAATTTCATGTGTCAGTTGGGTAGCTATGTGGAGACAGCCTTTCTTACCTTTTGGTTGTCCTAAGGAAGAGAAATGTGAAGGCCAGTCATCTCAAGAAAATACAGTCATACCACATTTGGAATCACCCCTCGACAGAATGGAACACTGCAGGTTCAATCAGTTGTTCTGAAATCGCTCTTAACATTGGTCTGGGCAAGCTAAAAGCAAATAAAAAATTTTATTTTTAATTTTAAGAACAGATAACAATCATCACATTAGTTGGGAAACAAAGAAAGGGAAAACCCACATATTTTACAAGCACACTTACATGTGTACTTAAGTTAGATAACTAGGCTTCTCTTACACTACAAAATTTAGTTAATATGCTAACAGATACTTCACATCATTCCTAGCTAAAAGCTGTGATATACATGCAGTCCTATGCCTTCCATCTACATTAATGGAAAACAGTTCAGACCAAGTAGCCTAAATTTTATCTATTTTTGGTAGAACTAAAAGAAAATTCTTCTGCCTTCCATTCTTCTCCCTCTCTCATCTCCCCATCATTTAGTATACAGAAACCTGAGCAGGCTTTATGATTGTGGTCCATCTTTTTCTCCTACTTGCCAACTACCACTTCGGGGATGGTGAGATAACATTGGTCTGAACTATTTTTCCCCTCTATCTGCTCTGATGGACAGAAAACTTGGTGAGTGCATGGGAGAAACCAGCGATCTCGTCACTTTATTATGTCCATCCATCAGTCTTATTCCAACTAAGATGGAAAAGCAGTATTTGGTAAGAACTGTGCATATACAGTCTTGCCACTTCTGTAAGTGCTCAGAGAAGACACTCTCTATAATTGACATTTGTAACCACAGTGTAGTCCACTACAACTTCTATAGACACTGAAGGTTTGGGGGTTTTTTGGACAAAAACAGGAATAAAAGCTTAAGCAATGAAATTTCCCTTTTTTACAGATTAAGTAGCAATATATTGTTATGCTGCTATCAAGAACAATGCAAGTTTAATAGCTGCACATGATGACCAAGTTAATATGGCCATTAAAATTTAAATATTAATCTTTTTCCCCAAGTCAGAGTAAAATCCATACCTTTCAAAATATTATCTCAAGCTTTTGAGCTTCAATCCAGCAAACATATGTTTACAACATAGGAATTGTCCCATTTATTTTTGTTATACATGTTAAACATCTTTTGTTGGATTGGAAACTTGGACTTATTACTTACTTTTGTCATCAACATTCCTTTCACTGGTTATCAAATACCTCTTGAATCTGGCAATTGTTTGGAGAACAAATCAGATAAAGACAATCACTTGCTTTGGGGAAGAATTAGGCTGCTGGGTTTGCCTGTACCACATTAATACATGAACCCAGTTAACACCATTCTGATATTATGTTTCCAAGACACACACAAACATTTTACTAGCACAGGCTTATCTCTGGCTCAAGGCCTAAATGTAATTATGGCTCTAGGGTAGAAATGGAAGAGCTTTCTTTAAGCATTGCAATGGTAATGCAGGCTGCCAACTGAAAAGTAAGATAGTAATCTTGGCAGATACGAAATACAAGAACTTATCAGGCAATAATGGCATATTGTAAGCATGTCATGCAGTTTGTTTGTATAACAGCTCATGAGAGTTTTTACACAGCAAAGTCCCTCCCTCACGTGTCAAAAAGAATAAAACTGACTACTGATTAGAATTTGCCATCTAAATAATAAGCTAATGTGAAAAGCACATATGTCATTAATTACAGTTAAAAATAACTATGTAATTTGCTTTTGAGATGCATCTATTTAAGGTGATGTTATGCTTTACTTTCAGAAACCTTAAAATTCTCCCCATTTCATTAAAAAAACTTAATATGGGAATTTCCTAGGCAGGGAAACCTATGATTCTCCAGGAGAGGCAAAGAAAGAAAATAAAATGCAAAGAAAGAAACAGTAAAAGGAGTTGTGAAATTAATCAGTCAAATGGTTTACGTTAGGATAAAAAATTTTGCTCAGTGTGGACTTAAAACAGCAGATGACTTTACTTCATAACACACATGGCTTTGCAAGTCAGTGACCACATAGCTTTTACACAGCTACAGATGAGTTCTGAGTCTCAGTGAAAGACAATGGGATACAAGGTCATTGCCAATGCCAGTTTGGCAAATGAGATTTAAACTAAGTTACTTCAATGCTTTAACATAACACTTGACAGTCACAGTGTTCGTAATGTGTTTGTATACGCTACTACGAATCTTAAAATTAAGACAGAATTTTATTGTAGACAGTTGACTCAAGATAGCTTATCGTCAACGTCTTGAAAGGGGTAGAGAGGAAAACACAAAGCATCCTCAGAATCCAGCTTTCTAACCTTATTAGGCTTTTCTTATGAAGAAAGACTGATTTAATGTATTTACTTAAAAATGTCTTAGCAAAGAAAAATTGGATTAAAACTATATTATCTAGAGTGCCATCATCAAATCTGGCTCCAGACAAATCCATCCAGCTTATCTAGTCCTACTGAAACATTTATTATTGCTCTGAACATGAGAAAAGGGATTCCTGATTAAGGGAACTCCCAGAATAAAGTAGTGCAGATAGCAGAAAGATTTTGACAATCCAAAATACAGATTATAACCCTGCACAGTAAATTCATAAATTGACAGGATGTATTGATAGGGCCCATTCCCACATGACAGTGTATTTCATCAGTCCAGAGAGGTTGCCATCTACTGTCTCTGAATAACTCAGTGTGCAAAACTAATTCATGAATGATGGTGGTGAGATTATGCTGTTCTGAATTATTGGGTGGGAGAATTCATGAATTTACCCAACTGCAGTGGAGAATAATTATTGCTAGTCCATTTAGGACAAAATCTAATTCAAGATCTACAAGTCACAAGACTTTACAGCTACTACATCAGACCTAATTTCCGTAATCTCCCGAGTTCTGCATACTGAGTAAACCTAGGCACAAAAAGGTTTCTTGTAATTAATTGTTGATATTTCAGCAGCTAGGTTACAACCTGTTACAACCTTTCTACGCTGTTTGTTTTTAAGCTATGATTATGCTTGCTGCTTGTACTATTGTCTATATACTGAACTATGTGTCCTTTATATGTTTTCAGAGACAAATGATTCAGTATTATTGACCTTCATGAGATACAGAATAGAATGGTCACAAAATCATGCATACTGCTTACTGTTTGAGGCCAAAACTTTCACTCCTTCATGAATTATTCCAGCTCCAGTGATACATAAAAAACAATCTGTTTGCTATTTTTGGTTAAAAAGACACCCTGCATTGGCTATCACAGTTACAGAATCATTGAAGTGGATCATGTTTGATGTTTTGATGATAAAGATGAAAACTGCAGGCAGGAAAACAGAAAACAAAATGGAACTTCAGTTAAAATGCTAGCTTTCATTTCCATTTCACACTACGATTATATCACTGGCCCTGACTGTGTCTCTTCCACTTTTTCCCTCCTTTCTTCTTTTATTTTTTTGGAGCTTGATTGCCCAAAGAGCTATTTTTAACAGGACTTACTTATTCTAGCTTCTCTTTCCAGGAGTCTGTTTTACAACATTAACAAGCAAAAAACAGTGGAGTGTTGTAATCATAATACACACAGGATGAGACAGAGATGAAGTCTGAATGATAAATCCTTGAACTGAAGGAATCCACAGGCACCTGCCCAGGTTTCCTTGCTGGTACCATTATACGCTAAATGTATTAATAAAAATGAATGACCAGCAAATCTCTTTTTTAAGTAACCAAGAAAATTTCAATCCTAATCAAAGACTCTCTTCATTGGGATACGATTGAGGCATCTGTAAGGTTTTGAAGGATTTCTTATTCTAAATCACAAAACATTTCATGAATCAATGTCTTCTAGCCATAAGAATTAAGATAGAACCAAACTAAATTTATTTTGTCTTCTTTTGTCATGAATAACCATATTTTAAAAACCACTGCTATTTCTAAATTAAGAATGAGCATGAGTTTTCTTCATATTTTTGTCCAAAATCCTATGGTTCATCTGTAATAAATGCAACAAGAACTACGTAATTTGTATTTTCTGGGCTCCCAGAGAATTTTCCTAACATGAGCTTAGTGACCATGAAATGATAGAATTCTCCGTACTTGGTGAAGGAAGGAGAGGGGCCAGCAAAACCGCTACCATGGACTTCCGGAGAGCGGACTTTGGCCTGCTCAGGACACTGGTCGAGAGGGTCCCTTGGGAGACAGTCCTGAAGGGCAAAGGGGTCCAGGAAGGCTGGACGTTCTTCAAGGAG
>VZTQ01012735.1:0-29157 GCA_013400755.1 Pelecanoides urinatrix | reverse complement strand
AGAAGGACATTGAGGTGCTGGAGCGTGTCCAGAGAAGGGCAACAAAGCTAGTGAAGGGCCTGGAGCACAAGTCCGATGAGGAGCGGCTGAGGGAACTGGGGGTGTTTAGCCTGGAGAAGAGGAGGCTGAGGGGAGACCTCATCGCGCTCTACAACTACCTGAAGGGAGGTTGTAGTGAGGTGAGGGTTGGTCTCTTCTGCCAAGTAACAAGTGATAGGACGAGAGGAAATGGCCTCAAGTTGCGCCAAGGGAGGTTTAGGCTGGACGTTAGGAGAAATTTCTTTACTGAAAGAGTGATCAGGCCTTGGAACAGGCTGCCCAGGGAAGTGGTGGAGTCACCATCCCTGGAGGTATTTAAAAGACGTGTAGATGAGGTGCTTAGGGACATGGTTTAGTGGGCATGGGGGGGTTGGGTTGACGGTTGGACTCGATGACCTTAGAGGTCTTTTCCAACCTTAATGATTCTATGATTCTAAGGACCACATGTAGTTAGTCATAATCAGGTAGGTTAAACATTGAAAGCCATTTCTGTTTAGTTAATTTATATATTGATACAGCATAGTAACATTAGCTGGTTAAACTGAGCAAAGGAATATGAGATGTTGAATTTCTGTTATCTTAAATATTGCTTGTTGTTGTTCAGTGCTGAGCTACTACCCATCTTCTGCAGGCATTTCTTAGCATACCTACAAACTCAACTTCTGCTGTGATGCAGTTTGGATCCTAGATGACAATGATGTTTGTCAGATTGAATGAGGTAAGAAATACTTTCATGTTCCAAAGGCCCTCTAACATGTAAGGTGGTAAAGAATAGACCCACAGTAAAAAACAAGAGAAGTGGTTTTCTTGTAACACCATAGTCAAGAAATTCTAAATTGTCCCCTTAAGAAGTTTACTACTGTCACTGAGTTCAAGAGAGACGAATACTTTTAGAACACCTTGTCTCTGGCTCTATTACAGATGGCAGAATGACAAACTGCCTCACCCAAAAAGGAAACCAGGACTACTATTAGTGACACAGTAACTGAGGACTTCCAGGAGGTTACTTAAAACATATTAGCTTTCTCAATAAAAGTGATACTTAAAAATAGAGTAGAACTTCATGGATCTAAAAAGATGTTTGCAACAATTCCTTGACAATTTGTTTTACTCTCTCAGAGGAATTTCTGAAGTCTACTTGATTTTATATTCTCTACTATTAATCATGAAAGGAGCTCCATCAGAGTTGTCAACATACCAGGTCCAGATTATGTAATTTATAGAAAGATCATATGATTCACATACCAGAAGTGGTCTCCCCATCTCAAAATATGATCTCTGTTTCTACCCAATCTTTTTAAGAACACTGAAGAAAGCTCTCTATTTATGTAAGCGGGCACAGTACCAGATGTCAATGGAATCTATTTAATTTACACCACCAGGCTCAGACAATGGCTTGCTAATTAGCAAGTTGTTAATTTTTAGGAATCATACTGCATACTACAGGTTCAGAACAAGGTTTACAGGAGATTGGACATATTCATGAAATGGAAAGCCACTGAAGATTACTGAAGACGGAGAGGAGTCATAGAACGTTTTACTACAGCTTTTGCTTATTCTTACAGCCTGCACTTTTGGTCACAGATGCTCATGTACGTGAACTTTCAGTCTGGCACAACTGTCATTCCTATTTTCTTAAATTACATGGAGAAAGAATGAAAACATTGCTCCCTTTTATCACCCCAGGAGTCACCACTGAATCTCTGATTCAGTAATCTTCAGTCTTACTTCCAGATCTCCCAAAATTCTAGTTCCAGTTCAATTTTTAAAAAGGCTGACACTTTCAGTCAGGGGAAAAGAGATTCTAAAAAATTTTACCATTTAAGCTTAAAGCATTTAAAGCTTGCCTTATTGCTGCTTTCCATGCTTTATTTTCAGCTGGTGATCGCTTGTAATTAAAATATTCAGGCCTGTCGTGATTGAGTTAAGTAACTTTACTCTCAGACTACTGGCAGTTGCAAAGTATGCAGCAAGATTTTTTTAATTTCTAATTAAGTTTCTTAGTGTGAGTCACATTTGTAGAATCCGAAAAGGAAACATTTAAAAGGGCTGCATTCATCAGGCTCCCTCTCCCCAAAGCTATGTATCTAGGGATGAAGCTACATATCTGTCCATCTCCTAAATATTTACTTTAGTTCTCACTGGCAAGCTCAGTTCGAAAATGTCTGCAGGGAACAAAAATGTTTTTTGTCACACAAATGTTCAAGTTGTTTATTTTAAGAATCTGCAGTTCAGTAGGTTGTGCTTTTAAAATCCTTTGCTGATAGTCCATAGAAAATAAGAGCATTTACATTATTTTTTTCATTTCTTGCTAATTGCTATACTTCACTTTTTTCCAGTACAAAAGTGCTTGACATAATGATGCTATTGTTCAGAGTAAGGATTTAGTTTCCAGAAAAGTTTTATTTACTGAGGAAGAAGCACATTACCAAAACCTAGATAAAACAAAATATTAATTTCATTGTTGAGATCTATTTTTTTATGCTCCAAAATATTATTGTATCAGCAATTCTCAGATTATTTCAGGAAGAGTGCCAACATCATAAAATGCAGGAAACAATGATGAGAAGCCCTTTTGCCTCTGTGGTAGCACCTTGAATTATTTTTTATGAACCAGGCAGGCTTCCAAAATTTCCTTTTCAGAAATCCAAGCCAGTACTCAGACTGAATAAAATCAAGCTTGGCTCAGTGGCTGGCAGTTGCAGTCCGTGGAAAAGAACCTTCAGTACCCCTTCCCTTTCCCAGGACACTTTTGCTTACTAGCACAAACCCACAGGACTTAGACTGTTAGCTCACAAAGCCATGTGCTTTTTAATGACCTGTGGGAACCATATGAGTAGTTAACTAAGTGCTATTTTCCTTTAGTCAACTTCTTAGTCCCAGATTTCTTTAGCTTTTCCTTCATGAATATATTTAAATCTAAGAAGCTTTCCCTTGTCTTTCTTGTCTGTACTTAGCAGTTTAGTAGTTTGAAGGACAGACAGCTGAATTTTTTAAACTAATTTTTTCTTTTAAAAAGAGCCACCAATAAGTACATGTTTAGAAGATGAGAATTAAATAAGCTTGTGTTGTTCATGTCAAACAAATATGTACAAGAAAGGGCACATCCTACATTTGTTTCTATCTTTGCCACAAGAAAGAAGAGCCAGCTGTTGTGGCCACACAGCTACATTTTCTTCCCTGTATTATCCTCAGTGTTCAGGCAGGCCTATGGGCTATATCCTAAGACTTCAGCAACATGTAGGTAACTAACCTGCAACGTCAAATTTGAATATTTGCATTTCTTACCACTGCCAGGAGCAAAATAAAAGGTTCCTGATTAGAGTAATACAGTGAAACTACACCAAGGGAAGACTGAGGAGACATTAACAAGTGTACAAGCAAGAAGGCACAATCTGTCTCAGAAAGGGCATGTTCCATCAGTATCAACAAAATCACACATAACCAGATAAATCCTTTACATTTCCAAAATAATACTGAACATCCTTGGCAGGAACAACCAGTACAAATTTACTGCACATAGGACAGTATACATAGAATTGCAGAATCATCTCAGTTGAAAAAGACATTTAAGATCATCGAGTCCAAACGTTAACACTGCCAAGTCCACCACTAAACCATGCCCTGGGCAGCCTGTTCCAATGCTTGACAACCCTTTCAGTAAAGAAATTTTTCCTAATATCCAATCTAAACCTCCCTTGGCGCAACTTGAGGCCATTTCCTCTCGTCCTATCACTTGTTACCTGGCAGAAAAGACTGACACCGACCTCGCTACAACCTCCCTTCAGGTAGTTGTAGAGCGCGATGAGGTCTCCCCTCAGCCTCCTCTTCTCCAGGCTGAACACCCCCAGTTCCCTCAGCCGCTCCTCATCAGACTTGTGCTCCAGGCCCTTCACCAGCTTCGTTGCCCTTCTCTGGACACGCTCCAGCACCTCAATGTCCTTCTTGTCGTGAGGGGCCCAAAACTGAACACAGCATTCGAGGTGTGGCCTCACCAGTGCCCAGTACAGGGGCACGATCACCTCCCAACTCCTGCTGGCCACACTGTTTCTGATACAGGCCAGGATGCCGTTGGCCTTCTTGGCCACCTGGGCACACTGCCGGCTCATGTTCAGCCGGCTGTCAACCAGCACCCCCAGGTCCTTTTCCTCTGGGCACTTTCCAGCCACTCTTCCCCAAGCCTGTAGCGTTGCATGGGGTGGTTGTGACCCAAGTGCAGGACCCAGCACTTGGCCTTGTTGAACCTCATGCAGTTGGCCTCAGCCTATCGATCCAGCCTGTCCAGGTCCCTCTGCAGAGCCTTCCTGCCCTCCAGCAGATCAACACTCCCGCCCAGCTTGGTGTCATCTGCAAACTTACTGAGGCAGCACTCAATCCCCTCATCCAGATCATTGATAAAGATATTAAACAGAACTGGCCCCAAATCTGAGCCCTGGGGAACACCTCTTGTGACCGGCCACCAACTGGACTTAACTCCATTCACCACCACTCTCTGGGCCTGGCCATCCAGCCAGTTTTTTACCCAGAGAAGAGTGCACCCCTCCAAGCCATGAGCAGCCAGTTTCTCCAGGAGAATGCTGTAGGAAACAGTGTCAAAGGCTTTACTAAAGTTTAGGTACACAACATGCACAGCCTTTCCCTCATCCACTAAGCAGGTCACCTTGTCATAGAAGGAGATCAGGCTGGTCAAGCAGGACCTGCCCTTCATAAACCCATGCTGACTGGGCCTGATTGCCTGGTTGTCCTGTATGTGCCATGTGATGGCGCTCAAGATGATCTGCTCCATAACCTTCCCTGGCACCAAGGTCAGGCTGACAGTAGTTTCCCAGATCCTCCTTCCGGCCTTCTTGTAGATGGGTGTCACGTTTGCTAACTTCCAGTAAAGTGGGACCTCCCCAGTTAGCGAGGACTGCTGATAAATAACTGAAAGTGATTTGGTGAGCACTTCCGCCAGCTCCCTCAGTAGACTGGGTGGATCCCATCTGGCACACACATAGACTTGTGAGTGCCCAAGTGGTGTAGCAGGTCACTAACCATTTCCCCTTGGATTATGAGGGTTTCATTCTGCTTCCCGTCCCTGTCTTCCAGCTCAGGGGGCTGGGTACCTGGAGAACAACTGGTCTTACTATTAAAGACTGAGGCAAAGAAGGCATTAAGTACCTCAGCCTTTTCCTCATCCTTTGTCACTATGTTTCTCCCCACATCCAATAAAGGATGGAGATTCTCCTTAGCCCTCCTTTTGTTGCCAACGTATTTATAGAAACATTTTTTTATTGTCTTTTATGGCAGTAGCCAGATTAAGTTCTAGTTAGGCTTTGCCTTTCTAATTTTCTCCCTGCATAACCTCACAACATCCCTGTAGTCCTCCTGAGTTGCCTGCCCCTTCTTCCAAAGGTCATAACCTCTCCTTTTTCTCCTGAGTTCCAGCCAAAGCTCTCTGTTCAGCCAGGCCAGTCTTCTTCCCTGCCAGCTCGTCTTTCGGCACATGGGGACAGCCTGCTCCTGCGCCTTTAAGATTTCCTTCTTGAAGAACGTCCAGCCTTCTTGGACTCCTTTGCCCTTCAGGACTGCCTCCCAAGGGACTCTGTCAACCAGTCTCCTCAACAGGCCAAAGTCTGCCCTCCGGAACTCCAAGGTGGCAGTTCTGCTGACCTCCCTCCTTACTTCTCCAAGAACTGAAAACTCTTATCATTTTGTGATTGCTATGTCCAAGATGGCCTCCAACCATCACATCACCCACAAGACCTTCTCTGTTCACAAAGAACAGGAACAGAGGGACACTTCCCTTAATTGGCTCACTCACCAGCTGTGTCAAGAAGTTATCTTCCACACACTCCAGGAACCTCCTAGACTGCTTCCTCTCTGCTGTATTGTATTTCCAGCAGACATCTGGTAGGTTGAAGTCCCCCATGACGGACTATCAAGACCTATCGCTTTGCTGTAACCTTCTTCCCTTAGCAAATAAGGAATAGATTCAAGTTCTTGAAAATGGTGACAGTGCTCCTTTTGACCAACCAGCTATAGTCAACTACAATTAGCACTGAAAAAAAAAATCAAGTTTGTGTCATCAATAAAGTATGTATTATAAAACCTTATCTGCTCCCACAGACTGAATTCAACAATAATTGTATTTGATTCTCATCCAAATCTATAAGATTTGTCCAGAGGCATTTAAAAGAAGTGTAATTAGAACTTCAGGATTAACTATAAATTGTAAGGAGAGGAGGGAAGGAGAATTCATGTTACAATGAAATAAAATGGAGATGTTATACCAAGAAAATAAATGAGTCTGAAATAATGCAGATGGAAAAGGCACATGTGCTTTTCCATTTTTCTCTGGTAATTGGTTGGGAACTTTCTTCATTTCATTCATGCCAATTATTTTAAAATTTCTGCTGCCATTACTGGCCATGAGCAGGGAGCTGGTGGGTCCAGACTGTCAACAGCTCACAGCAGCAAGCTTTTAGAAAATCATTTCCAGTTCCTAATTTGAGTCTGGCTGTTACTTAGTTTGATAAAGAAATTTTTCCACTTACCTTGTTCTTCTTTCATCCTCTCCAAGGAGCGAGGCATATATGGCCTTGGAACAGGCTGCCCAGGGAAGTGGTGGAATCACCATCCCTGGGGGTATTTAAAAGACGTGTAGATGAGGTGCTTAGGGACATGGTTTAGTGGGCATGGGGGGGTTGGGTTGACGGTTGGACTCGATGACCTTAGAGGTCTTTTCCAACCTTAAGGATTCTATGATTCTATGAATCTTTCTGGGTCTTGTATCTTCTTTAATAAGGAATAAGTCTCTATGGGGGAAATAAATAACATGAATTAGACAGGAACAAGGATAGGAAGAAATCCAAAGCTACTAGAAATTTGAAATTCATAATAAAAATCTCTCAGTCTGTGTAGCTATATATCAAAAGCGCATGTTGTATAATTTGAAAGTCAGCTCATCATTAGATCTGTATTATGCAATGAAGCATAAACTTATTTTTGTATAAACCACAGGGTATTGGATCTTTTGCTCACAGATCACCAGAACTGAAAGTTGTCTGGTTCAATTATTTCTCCGAGATTTTCTGCAGATATTTCATAACCCATAAATGTCACTTATCAAAGTGCAATTACATCACCTCTTTGCCAACATCAGCATTTGTCCTTATCAGCATTCCGTTTTCTGTTCTGCTCCAATCCCTTTTTTTCCTCCCACTTTCTCTCTCTCTGATTCCTTATTAACCCACAAGACAGCAATAGTGAACATACAAAAAACACTATGATATGTTGTAACTTGGATAAATATTTTGCAAAGGGCTTTCCAGCTAAGCAATTGAAGTGTGTAAGTACCACTTCCAAAAGACATTAGGTTCCCAGGTGTCCATCTCACGCCTCTGCAGAAAATTACTGCCCCCATATCAGAACATGGCAGGGTACACACATGCAACCCCGCTCCCCAAGTTCACTGCATAGCATATTAGTACCAACTTAGCATCAGTTGAAATGCTAAGCTGTGAATGACAGTCGCAGAAGCGCTGGTACACCACTCAGTCTTCTGGGGCAGGAACTTCTGGCGAGGACTGGGATGCAGAAGGGCAACAGCAGAACTCCTAACTGCTCCCACTAAATCACCCAAGTCCATCTGTCAAAGTCCCCAGATTACCTGGTATGTGTCCAAAATACTAGTCCAGGTTTTGGAAGCAAAAGAGCCAACAATCATGACACCCAAAGGAAACTTCTCTTTAGAGTAGTTAACTCAAATGCTGACATCATGACTGCTACCAGCACAAAAGACAGCTTTGAGATAACTCTGGTACCTTTACAGGACAGTGCACTAAAAACCTGAATGCCACTGTCCACTGAGACTCAGTTCCTCATTGCCTACCTGAAAAACATAGCAAGTTCCTAAAAATCACTGTGGAAATACAACTTTATGCAGTCAACATTTCTTAATGGGGAAGTGTCCTAATGTGCATTGTAGAGGCAGGGGGAAGGGAGAATGGAGAGGAACAGATCTATAAAAACTGTTACCCTCTTTTTCCTGTCTGTCCACCAGTTTTAGACTGCCCTCACTGCCCTCTCCTCACACACCCTTTGGGATAGGCAACATTGATTACACTACTTGAGAAACAAGTCATGTAGAGATCTCATACCTGCAGGCTGGTAGATGTAATGTGAAAGGGGAGAAAACTTCCATTTCTGTAGGACAGGGAAGATACCAAGAATTTCAGGAGGCAGGCTGATCCCAAAATGACTGCTCTGTCTGTATAAACACCTTTGAACCTCTGCAGAGTAGAAAAAAAGATGTTTCTAACAATAGGAATCTGCTTAGCTTTCAGTATAGGCAGTTCCTTTATATCCCAGGAGAATATGCTGGTTTAAATAATCTTTTAAGGATTTTTAGATTTTGTCACAGATACAGTAGGTATAGACAAACTACGCCATTAAGACATTTTTATTCTGCCACAAAATCTGAGTATTTAATAAGAATTAGAACATATTCTATAGCTGATTGACTATATAAAATCTTTTCAATGTTACTCTAGCACATCTCTAATGCAAAGATACTTCTTAAAATATTCAAAAGCAACATTAAACCATGTCACTAACAAAAGCTTTTATAACAGACTCAGTTCCCAAGAGTTTACAAAATAGACATTTGTACAAAAGTTCCACTTCTCAGGTCTGCCTCCTAGCAGTCTTATAAAAAAATGCAGTTAAGCTATTCATATTTAAATGTACTCAAGTGCCCAGAAAAAGAAGCAGAAAAGATGGAGAACACTAACTGAATATTGGAGATGCTGATGCTCTGTCAGTATGGGAAAAGCCATTTTCAAGACAGGTAAAGTAAAAGAGGGCACTCAGACCAGTTGCTTTACATTTGCAATCTACAATTAGTCTCACTCGTATATGCCTAAATATTTACAGATATTTATTCTTCCTCCACAACACTAGCCAGTTTTATTAAATGGAGACAGATCACCTTCAGAGCATCCAGAAAACAAATGCAGGAAAAGAAAAAAAATCTCTGCTCTTATACTGCAGTTATAACATGTTAGATATGGCTTTATACCTCAATAAAGCCATAGAAAAGTGTTAACACTTTACTTTCTTGAAAACCTGTTGACCAAATGTCTAGGCATTCATCAGCACAAAACTAACATTTGCTAACAATTTTGAAAAGAAAAACTACTTTAAAAGGCTTGATTCAGCAAAGTACTCACACCTGAAATCCCAATTTATTGGTACCACAGCAAACTATACAAATACACACTTCTTTTCATCAATCCCTAAATATAACTAAAAGCAGAAGATACAAGTTCTATCTCCTGGTGCACAAATACTTCTGTTTTTTTACTTTAAAAGCTTAAGCCCAGAGCTTAGCAAATTTTTGCTTTGAGTAGATCCCAAATCTCTGACACATCAAAATATGTGCTGTTATTCAAGGGTGCTATAAAAATTCAAGGCAGAGTTTAAATCCTAAAAAAATAAAATAAATCATTCTGTAACACAGCAATTCCCAATTCACATAGATTTGTATGAAGCAGTTTAAAGATGAACCATCACTAGGTTCTCCTATCTTTACTTTTGCTAACCAGCTCTGACTGGTAGAGAGACATAAAGTGAATTTACCAGCCGTGAAGCCACTAGAAATGTCCTGAAGTACACAGAATAGAATGCCATGAAAAGGCAGCAATCCAACATTTTCTAAAAATGAGGCCTCTAAACAGCATCTCAGAAGTGATGCTTAAGATGTTTAGCACCCAAAAATCTCCAATCTCTCAATAATCCTGGCCCGCTACAGCACAGCCCACAGGGCCAGGGCAAAGGAAACAGCTGTAATTCCTACCCTCCTAGGACTCAGCTGCCTTGTTAGTCATCTAACCAGATACATTGGAAATACTGCCCTTCTCCACCCTCTTCGTTCATAGAGAGAATTTGTTCATGGACAACTACGGGAAACAAGCTGGCTTCTTAAGCCTTGTATCAAGGAATACCAAGGACATAAGAAACAGAAAACTGCTCTGTTATGATGCTCCTGTTCTGTGAATAAACAAAGAATGAAGATTCTGAGGTTTTCTGGTCTGGCATACTTCTATGTCTTTGTACTCACTGCAAGGATTTTAATTAAAGCGAAACCAGTAATATCTCACCTTTTATTATCATTATCTACATTGTCTACATTATCATTAACCTGCTTTCTTTACAAATTAAAGGCAGTGAAGCACAATTTTATTTTTTTAATGATGTTATTAATTTCGTTCTCTTGGATATTTTACCTTTCTTGCATAGATTACTTGCCTGCATTACTTTTAGTCTCATCTCTCCTGAGAGGTGATCCACTAGGTGAGTTATTTTTAACAATTCTGCTGCTGTCAAATACTTGGGAGTGAACTTTCTTCTAAAGCTTCTGCAGTGCTCACAATCCCTACCACAAGAGAAAAAGTTAGCACATCTAGATCTGGAATGGTGTTCAAAAGGATGCTATCAACTTAAAATTCACACTGAGCCACACCCAGGAGTACAAGTTTTTCTCTTAAAGCATAAAAAAACAGAAGTAGAAGACTGAAAAAGAATGACCACAGAAGAAATCAGAGCAAGAGTACCAGGGAGGAGGGAGCATGCAAGATTACATGACAAGTTAGATGGATATGAGCTGACAATAGAATAAGAAAATAGAATATAATGCAGCAGGATTGTGGAAAATATTGAAGACAATTAAAACAAAAACAAAAAAAACAGGAAGAAATTGGAATGTGGAAACACACGGAAATGCTAAAAAATATTTCCTCACATTGCTGATTGGTTGTAAGTAGTGATTTTTTGGTTGACTGATACATTGTAAGCAGGACTGAGTTAGGGGCATTCCTCACTTCTCCTTCACAAGTCATGTATACTTATACAGGGAAACGATCCCATTAGATTCTGTTACCTTCCCCACACCCTATCAGATCTCAGTTCTCTGAATCCCCTTCCCTTTCTCTCTTTCTTATAGTTCCCAAAACCATGCCGAGTGACCCACAATAAGAAAACACTCTGGCAAATCACAGCGTGGCAATTTAGACAAATGTGCCCGATACAAGCAGTACTGTTTCACGTCTGTGATAGTCATGCAGAGGCACAAACTGAACAAGTGCTAACAGGTCACTCAAGATGGATCTGATATAAGAAAAGCCTGCAAGCAAATATTCATTTGTCCTGCTGCAGGTACTTTTAAAATTTTCTGTTGTCTATTAAATATCACATGGAACAGACCAAAATACAGAGTAAGAGTATTTTAATCAAAATGAATGGAGGAAAGATGCATATCTGTGTCCCATGGTCTGGGACTACCTGCATATACATTGACATACTTGAGGAATAAAGCTCTATACATTAATCTAGAAGAGCAAAGCTTGTCCTATGGAGTGTCTCATTACCATGTCATATTAATTAGTGCTGTTACCACAATGTTGAAAAGCTAAGGGATTTTTTTTCTAATTTGTCCCAAAGAACATTACTGTGCATCTTTGATCAAAGCTATTTCAAAACTCAGTCTCAGTTTCTTCCACTTCAGGTTCTTGGAAGAAACATGGAAACTTACAGCATTCAAAGTCCTAAAGTAATTCAGTTGCAACATGAAAAACAAGACCAAAATATCTGTATAATTTGAATGAAGGAATTTTTCAGTTACAATTCATTTGAAGGATACACTTTTGTTCACATATGCATAATCTGAAATGAACACCTTCTAGAAATTCCAGGATATTGGGTGCATTTACAGTGTTGAGTAGTGAGTTAGGTGCAGAGAAGGAGGGGTGGGGGTTTGACATGCTGCACTCCATTATGGTTCCAGAACCACATGTCCACACTGTGCCTTTACCGACAATGAAGTTCATGGCACTTGCCAGTGCTAGGTGCACACTGTGCATCCACAGAGAGAGCTCACTGCTGCAGCGCCTTCATTTACCCCACAGGCAGAGCAGCCTGAATGGCACCCCAGTACGTGACTTCAGACTTGGTTCCAGCAGGAAGGAAAACATGATGCACTCCAGTGCATACAGCAAGTCTCGTACAGGCACAATGCGAATACACACCCAAAAGAGCCCCTCTAGCTCACATCACTCACCCCTAGTGACCTGCAGTTCTTATCCCAGCTCTCACTATCATAGACAATGCCATCAAAGACAGAGGCTGTGCCATTTTGACAGCATGCTCAGTACAACTTCCAGTCTGATTTCTGTAAGGAGAGGTGGCACCTGTCAATCTGAGTGACAAGCCATCTGAAATTTTAAGCATTGCTCTGACACCAATCCCTTCTATGGTTTAACAAATAACCGCTTCAGGTTTCTCCTGGTAAAAAGTGAGGAATTATCCCACAAGAAGGAACATGGGCCAGTAGGAAGTACATGCCAGAGTAATTACGTTACTTGATAGATCTTGAGAAAGCAGCAACTCTCTTCTGAGTAGTTTTATAATACTTCATTCAGAAGTCTTTCCGTAAGCAGAAGGACCCAGGGGCATCAGTGCTTGTAGTATTTTCTTATAGTGGCAAAAACATATGCACAGCAACCATGAAGGAGTTAAAATGAGGTAAACGGTAGGGTTACATTGGAAGTTGTAACAAATTAGACCCAAAGACACAGAAGCCAGTGAGAGTTAGAAGCTTCTAAGGGCCATGTGAGTCTCAAAGTTGAGCGAAGTACTGTCAAGTCTAAGACCTGCTGTCACATATTCTGAAGATTTCCTAGGAAGAGTATTTGGCTGGTTTCCCGAGTCTCTACTTTTCAGTGCGTATTACAAGATACGAAATGCATATCCAACTTAGATCAGCTACCTTCTTTGTTTTCCCTCTGGGACTATTAAGGATGCACCAGTGGCTACAAAATGTTGCTTAAAAGACTTAAAGTAAATTCCTAGTCAAATATTAAGCTTCATTCATCTTCTTCCTGTGGTCCTTAAGCAAAAGAGGGTTCTGGAAAAATCTTTTGGGAGGCATAATAAAGACCATGCAAGAAATAACAGAGTTGATAAATAATTTATGAAAAAAGTAAATGGAGAACATTCCCAAATGCCAATGCAAGAAGCATTTCCACTAACAAATGAAGCATAATAAATACAGTCCATTTTAAAAGACTATTAGATAACTGCCATACCCAAACATGCACTACAGTGAGAAGATGTGAATTACAACTAGGAGAAAGCAAGCAATCCAGTGGTCATTCAGCCAGTTTCCTTAAGAGGCAAACTTCTCAGTGAGAAAATAGGAGTCTACCTATTAATATGATACAACTCAGTGGATGAATTCAAGCTTCTTGAGAAACAGCCTCAAAACTTACTGACAAAGACTATTGTGCTAAATAAAGACTAAATAATGAACCGTGCACTTGTCTTCTTCCATCAAATGAGTAGACTGATGTTTATCTACTAATACTGTCCACTCATAGCAATCAAGAGACATGGGTTGTTATTTTTATTTTCGGAATTTCCTTTATCAATA
This sequence comes from Pelecanoides urinatrix, assembly GCA_013400755.1. Lineage (NCBI taxonomy): Eukaryota > Metazoa > Chordata > Aves > Procellariiformes > Procellariidae > Pelecanoides > Pelecanoides urinatrix. The sequence continues at coordinate 15,650 of VZTQ01012735.1, read as the reverse complement.
AAGCATTTTTTTCCACAGGAAGTAAACAGAGTAATGACAGTGTCATAGCAATCATTCTTATGAAGCTCAGGTCTTGCAGTCTCAGATGGTATGTTGTAGCACACACACCAATTTCAACAGTCTTGCCAGTTCACTCCTACACAGGATCCAGCCCATGATGTTACAATGGCATGTTAAGTCCAAGTAAAAGAACTGGCCTTTAACAAGTTTTGGCTGCTTTCAAATACAAAATGAAGCTTTTGAGGTTAAAAAGTTACCACAGAAGTTGATGTGTGGTTACCATCTTTGAAACTTCTTATGCTCAGGGGATATTCAGGAGTTAATTCTTTGCAGCCTCAGCATCAATTCCCGTCACAACTAATGAAAGACTTCATATTAATAACATTGGAATATGTTGTAACAGTTACCTGATTTCTACGGACAGTGTTACATGAATGGAACCCTTCCTGCCTTTACATATGTGCTAACTGGTGATTTTTACGGAACACAAATTCTATGTTGGGTACGTTTAGGTTTGCATGTTTAAGAATTATTAAAATTCACTGAACTTTACACAATTAGTCATGACATTGTATAATTATTTGCCCTTTGTCTTATCCACTGTCAGCCGTTCTCATTTTGCACACAGGCTTAAAGCAATTAAAGGAATTTTAAGCTCAACTTTTAACACTTCGTAAGTAAAAAAAGTTAACTCACTTAGGAAAACCACAGGAATCAGACGACAATCTAGAATTTGGATTAGTACTTTGCTGATGTGTTCAAATTCTGAGGTTTATTAGTAACCATGCCCAATCCACGGTCTACTTAAACCAATGAAGAGAATGTCTTCTTCCTTTAGAAGCATTTTGGATCCGGCTTTATATTCTCTGTGAAGAAAGAACAAGCCCATTTCTTACTTTAAAAAAGAAAACACTACCTCTAAGCAGAACAAAATAGAGCCGTCCTTTACATTTATCAGTGAGAATTAACTTGACAGAAAGACATTAAGGATTTTATTAACAAAACAAATAAACAAACCAACTGTGATAGCAAGATGCAACCAGTAGTAGGGCTAGAATCCTTCTACAATTTTTTCCTGTACCGTGCACATCTGCACTGTACAAGCATAAGGCCTGTAGACTGTTTGAATTATTCAAAATTGACTGAGCCTTCTTTCAGAAGGAACCTCCCAGGAACCTAACAGAGAAGCAGGGACAAGATCACACAAACAGACTTGACCTCTTTCCTGCTTACAATTCATAATTTAGCTACAGTGTGAAACAGCAAACCAGACATAAGTAATATTCTTCTTATGAGGATTAAACAAATGAGTAAGTATAATTAGTAAAACTATAATTACTAGTGCAATATTCCCATTACAGCAATAAAGAAAAAGTGCCTGTAGAATAAACTCTAGTTTCCTTCCTTCCAGGATAATCAACTACTGAAAAAAAAAAAGAGAAAACCATGAATAATTCAGGATTTTACTTGCTTTAAGTAAAAAAGGGCCCTGCATGTAAATTTCAGATGAATCCCACATTCACTGAAAAATCAACTCATTTACTTTCAGAGTAGTAAATGGAGAAAATTATTTCCTTTTAGACTACTGCACTGTATGCCTATTTTGCATCCTGTTGAACACTCAGTGAAGGATTAACCGGCATGAACACCTCAGCCCCTTACCCTGAAGCTGTGAACAGCACTGTTAAGAGCCTTCTTCATCTCTGATTTTGCTTTTTCATTAAGTAAGCATACTTGCATTGACAAGATTGTAAAAAATTAGACAGCAGAATATATTAAAAAACAAACAAGGATAATGAGATCACATTTGAATACTACTTTTTGTAACTCCAGTGAGAGGAAAGGAATAGAGTGACGAGATGTCTGATGCCTTTGTCCCTGAATCTAACTCTATTAAGTCATTTAGTCACTTTCAAACTGCTACCAAGAAGTAAGACGAAAGAGCATCCCACATGATGCATAACTATCATAGTTTTAAATTTGTCCTGAAATAGAGTTTTACAGCATACACTCAGGAAAGCAGCAGAGAACTTGCTACCACATCCCAGTGTCCTTTTACAGCAATCACCAAACCAGACCAGGAATGATCTACTCTACATCCTGTCTCTGACAGCAGGTCTGGCCAGGTACATCAGAGGCAACTACAGAAGCCTGCCCCATCAGGATACAGTATTTTTGCTGATGAATTCTTCAGTTCACATCTCTGCAGGGTTTTACATTAAAAACAGGCATCCTGTGATGTGCCTTAACTATAAAACCGCTATGAAAAAGGTGAATGCAACTATCAATGTGAGAGGCTGCAGAACATTAAGTGCCATCAAGGAGTTAACCCTGATCTGACCACAGAAAGCCTGTCTTCTGAAGGTTTACTTCAGGATCAAGGCAGCATCATTCTCTTAGTCACAATGGAGATTTGTCTTCTCCATGTCCACAACTCAAGGCGATTCCAGCCATGCCAAACGGCCCTTACTTCCATCCCTAAAAACAGTCTTGCTTCCAAATGGATGAGTCTTGTCACTTCTGTTAATTCTAAGTGTATTCAGGAGTATGATCTTGTTTGCAAACAGTCTGAATCAGTCTTAGAAACTCTGAAACCTAAACTTTTCTTAGCATCCTACCATTGGTGATACAACCTCATATCTGTTGCTGTAGCATTGGGATGCACGCAGGATCCAAGATAACATACATTTTAGCAGCACAGGAAGTGAAAGGCATTATTTCGGTCATATTCTTACTTCCTTTGGTTGCAGTCACTGCAGTTTAATCTTTTCTTTATAACATTTAAAAATATCTGGATTTTGGACAAAACTTGAGTTTTCACAATCATTATTTTAATCTGTTTTGCAAATATCTGTGCTCACATGAACACAAAGAGTCATTAAACATCTGAAATAGTTTCTCAACTACAGGGTTCCTTGACATAAAGGTTACTGTCTACATCTTGAGACAAAAATATATACAAACAATTCATGGAAAAGCATCTGAGAAGGCATCCCATCAATGTGTTTTAACACAGGTCTCCAACTGAGAAGGAACAAAACCTAAAATATATTCATGGGCTTCCTTATTCAGAACTAAGCCATTCTACTCTGGAATGTAAATCCACAGTAGTATCTCAAAGTGAGTATTTTGCTGATTGCAAGTTGACTATAATGACCATTATGACAAATGCCTAAGTCAGGTGAACAGCAAGTCATAACAGCAATCAACAGCACTTTTAAAGTTTCTATTTGTTGTTTAAAACCAAATAGGAAAAATCCTGTCATTTAGCTGAGGATAAGGGCATCTAAAAGAAGGTTAAAGAATACTTTAATAAATGAAGATTAAGCGCTCTCATCCCCTTAATCTCCCCCCAAGCAAAAGTGTTGCAGGTAGGAAGGAAGGACAGAGGATTCCAGCACGTGTGTATCAAGTGACAGCTTCTTCAAGCAGGAAAAGGTAGGCAGTACACAACCAATTTCACAGTCAGTATTTTATCTGCATCACAGACTGCTTAGAAATTCTACCATACAGATAACAAAGAAATGGTGGCTGCCTAGGAGAGCTTCCTGTTGTAAACTGTCTGCAGCTGCCCCCGTGTGTATCATCTGGTACTCTCTGTCAAATGTTAATAGCCTCCGTCACTTGAGCTATGGATAAAATGGGACAACCGAAAATTATAGGCCCATTAACAGAGAGAAAGAGTTCTAGATGCCCTAAAATACAGAAAAGGACCACTTGGGCGGGGGGGAAGAAAAAAGATATACAAATTCCATTATCTTGTTTCTGTCACTCTTCCTTGTACGTGCTTAAAAGAAGAAAAAGTATGTAGAGGCACACATGCTGGATATTTTTTCCTGTAAACACATCAGGCAGTCTCCAGAGCATAAATGGACTGTTACTGCATTTCACCCGTAGAGCTAAACAAAAAGGCCAGCTGCTTACAGATTTGACTCACTGAACTCAAAAAGCTGCAGTGACTCATATGTTCCCTACACTCACTGTGGGGTTGTCATAGTAATGATTTCTCCCTGTCGTTTTTCACTTTACCACATGACTCCATGGGATGGACTGTGCTTAGCTCAGTATGGGTAAGTATATGGCATATATACAGTAGGCAAGGGAATGGCATTGCAACTTTTGCTTTTCCCCTCACTCAAGTAGAAAACAGCCTCCATTTAAATGGCAGTCTGTTAGAATAGCATTAGAGTTCCTGAAAAAAGTGAGGCAGTTACTACAGGCACCTCAGCTGACCCAAAGCAAAAAAGAAAACCCAATTTACAGGCCACAATCAATTCATACACCCCCAAGGAAGGTTAAATACCTAATTTATACTCAGGTATGTTCTTACATACTCCAAAGTATAAGTGACTTGCTATTTGCCTTTAGGCATAAGCTCATGATTCTCTCCCGTCTTTTGTAGGAGGCATATCAACTTCACAAACTGCTGAGGGTAGTGGTAGCTGGTACAGTTGCACCTTCACTGTGGTTCAGGGCTTTGCATTAGTTCACTTGTTAACTGAAAAGAAAACAGTGATAGAGGGTCAAGATATTTTCTAGCATCATGTTTTTATTTACGCTGTTACAGAAACACTTAGAAGCAGGACATGGACAATTTCTTGCAAAAGCTGCAATTACAGTGTGAGCCCTTTCAGCAGTTTAATATGCTGGCATTGTCAGACTTTCCTTGTCTTAGCCCCTAACTTTCTTATCTTGGAATTGCCCAGACCAAAGTTATTAATCTTAAAGTATGTACCCTGGGCATAACTGTTCTTTAAAAAAAAGGAACTTCAGGTAGGTTTGCCTGGAGTTAGTTTTTGATCAAAGGAAAGCACTTAACCAACACAAATTCTCTCAGTGATCAGCAGCACACAATTATTCTGTGGGTTCCCACATGGGTTTAACACAGACGTTTTGCAGTGAGGGCTTGCTGTTCACAATTCTTTTTTTTTTTTTAGACTGAGCATTTACTATGGAACTCTCACAAAAATGCCTCACCTGTCCATTTAAAATAAATAAATTAAGTGTTAAATTTTCTCTCACTAACTCTGCTTGCTTTTAACTGAAACAGTTGTGAAACTCCTGTGTCAGAAAAGAAAACATCAGGGCAAAGTTAGAGAAATATAAGGAAAACTCGTTTAGTTACTGAAAGATAGAATCATACATTTCAGGAAAAGAAAGGGCCTTCTGGATCATATAGCTTATAACCCTAGACAACAGGATGGTTGCTGCACGGTCTTTAATGTGGTTTTGTTTTGGTTTTTTTGTTGTTGTTTTTGGGTTTTGGGGTTTTTGGGGGGTTGTTGTTGTTGTTTTTGTTTTTTTAAATACTCCAAAGAGACAGCATCTCATCAAACCATCCATGATAAATTCCTCCACTTAATTTACTGCAGAGCTGGAAACCATTTCGTAGTTTTGCAAACTTTCTGCCTTCAATACTACAGTGGAAGCCACACCAAGTAGCTTCCATGTTTCTCACATGAGAGTATTTGTGATCTGGAGTTCATGAACTGTGTTGCAGTTTGATACAATAAATGGTACTTTGGCACATCCTTTTCAAAAGGATGAGCAATAGCAGACTTACTTATTCAAGCATATTACTGAACAAATTCACCCCAAAGTTACTTATTTAATTTTACATAACCATTTAAAAAATATTAGTTTGGAGTTTTCCGGTCATTCTCATTAAAAAATACTTCCCTAAATACCAAATGTTGCAAACAAGCAAGATTTAAGAGTCTAAGGGCAGTATCCAAAGCCAGACGTTTTCAGATTTCTGAAAGATTTAGAAGCTGCACACTGGCAGTTTACTTCACAAGTGATCACTAGTTCATAAACTGAGAACTACAGTTTCAGTCACCTACAGTCTGCAATTAATCCAGTATAATGATAGCTATTACTACTAATGGTACAAGAAGCGGTAAAAATGGATAAGGTATCATTAGCAGGTTAAAGTAATCTATTCAGGCAGTAGAACACAGCTCAAAGTTTCTACCCTTAAGCAACCATGTTTGAAATTTAGAGACTCGGTGTAACTTTTAGATGTCTACATATTAAATTATTGTTGTTGCATAAAGACAATAAATCAGGTTTTACAATCCATCAGAATTTAAAATCAACTGTTATTAATAAATAAAAAAAGCACAGAAATTGGTAATATGCAGAAGGTCTAGAATAAAAAGGAAAGAAAAAGTGTAAGAAAAGCAAATAACACTGAATTATTCAAACTTACAAACAGTCAGACTATAAGTTGGTCATATTAGACTAAGCTTTCCTAACTTCTTATGTAAAAATCTTTGCCTCTAGTTATTAAATCAGGAGATACTATCTCCAGGCTTTTGAGAAGTTTCGTGCCATTCTAGTAGCATAGTTCTTAAACAGAATTACAAGAATCTTCCAAGATTACTAACATTTTGTGGATCCAGTTCTCCAATATTATACATCATAATATAGACAACAAATAAGGACAGACTTTATTGAAAGTCTTCAGGAATAGAACGAAAAACACACACACATACAGTTTACCACTTCGGTGCTTGAAAAAATACATCAGTTGCCTCTACAAAAATTTGCTTAGAAAAGATTAAATGTATCAAGCTGCTTCGTAAGCCAGACTTGAGAGAGGAGATGGAACAGCTGCCGATGAATAAATGCAGTCATTTTGCAGCACACCTGAACACCTGGTGTCCCCAATGAAAAGAATGAAGTGTCCTACAGCATTTCATGTGATGTAACCACCCTCAAAGTAGATACACTGTCACTGAACAAGGTAATTTGAACATCAGATTAAAGCATAAACAGGGAGAAAACATCAGTTCCATTTCTAAGACTGGGAAACTCAAGTGTGAGAGGGAAAAGTACTGAACAACAGCATGGACCTTCTGTTTTGTTCTGAGATGTGCTTACAGCAGATAGCAGTGTCTGAAGCAAGTAGTTTAAATTACAGCTTCATATTTTTGCTTATGAAGGACTTCATCTTTTTGGCCACACATTTCAAGCATTACTGTAAACTCAGCACCTGAAAAACACACATACTGCATACACGTAAACAGTCTTAGAAACATTCTGACAGAATTAGAGGGAAAAAACCCAACTTGTAGGTGTGCATTTACTGTATTTCAGCATTAAAGTCATTTATTTCTTTAATTGCCTGTTTGCATGAACAACTTTCACTCAGTTTTGAAAACGCAACCTACTTTTGTTTGCAGGCTTCACAGAATATTGCAGTAAGCATGTTTGTAGCCCCCAGTGCAAAGTGTTCCTTCTCTGCTGACTGAAATGAATACAATAAACATGGAACAGTTACTTTTTCTTTGCTTCCTACATTATTCAAATATCATAACTGAAACCTTACAAAACCTGGCATGCTATTAGACTCAGACACCATAAAACATGACCCAAAATGTTTTTGAGACATAATCACCCGAAGGTAAATATTCCACATAAAGCCCCATAGTCCAAATTTCAGAATTAATTACTTTTGTCATTTGTGAAAGGCATTATTAATCTGAGTTAATTATATTAAGAATGTCTGTAAACAGAGTAACGGCTCAAAGGAAATGCATTTTTTTGATAAAACTTCCCATGCGTTTTTGATGCTAAAACACAGGATCTGGTTGGGGAACAAAGCTAAATCTACCCAGAAAATTAATTACATAATATGGGCTTATTGCCTCCACTGGTTAATATGTTTAAAAGACTGGCTGATAACAGACTGTCATAAGAAAACTGACCGGTTTGATTGACAATGGCAGAACAAACAATACTGGTATCTTAATAAGCATATAGTCACCAGTCCTAGAGGAACAACACAACTCAGGAACAGACTGACAGTATTTATCAGCTTCAAGGCTGGTAAAACAAGTTTCTCTCTGAGAAAGGATGCAAGTCTCCAAAACACCTTCTGCTAGAACACAAGCACAGCAATCACTCTGAGGTATAGAAAATGAAGATTTATTCATACCAGTATATTTAGAAATCCTTCCATAGTAAAAACATATGATGGGCTAAGACTGTTCAAATGAACATTTACAACGATTTCAGAAATTTGTCATTGTCTCAAACCATGCCATCAGCACATAATATTTTGTCTTGGACAAATATTTCAAGATTTCACTCCTTAGAGCAAGCAGAGAATTTTTTTTATAACTGAATAACTAAAGTGCAGTTACTTGAAATTATTTCTCAATCCTCACAGCAAATGTTTATTTTAGTAAGTATTTTAATTAGGTCCCATTTTAATTTATTTAGCAACTAACTTAGCTAACTGATTTGGGGAGTTAGCCTAACCCTTTCCAAGCATTGTCCTGGAACTTTATAGTAAATTATAAGAATGCAAGTCCTCAAATAAAAGTTTGTGGAAACTGCATTAACGTTTACAAGCATATTAGTCAAATTAAGATCACAAACACTAAGACAAAATATTAGATGCCCTAGGTGGATCCAAAATGATGAAGCATCACGGTTCATAGAGGTTCAGTGCTATCTATGTGACATAAAGATCAGGTGTGTAAGATCCAAACTGCAAAACACCAGAAATAACAGAACAGACTCAGATTAAGTTCCTTAGTGTGAGATACTCAGAGAGCCCAACTGCACAAGCCATGTTCCACTATCCACAGAAATGTCACTGCTAGGTTTTAGAGGTGCAGAACATATAGGAAACAGTCTGAACTTTAAACTGATGATTGCCTTAAACTGTTCAGATTCAAGTGACACCAGAGTGCACCAGCAAACTGCCAGTCCTCTTGCACAATAGAAATGAGATTCGAGGCAAATCAGTTCACTGTAGTTTTGGCTTTATTTATTTTAATTTCCTTCTATTGTGCAGTATCTTTCCCTCATTTCCTGCTTCCTTAAGTGGGAAATACACGATATTCAGTAATGGCTACTAGTCAACTTGAGAGTAAACTAAATTTATTTTGGCTTCATTAAAACAAAATCTAAAGATCATTTCTAGGAAATTAGCGGAACAGTCAGGTAATTTACTTTCTAATTTTTTTACACTAATGTAAAATAAAACTACTCAGACCTTTTCAGCTGATGACTGAGACCTCAGTTTGTGTGACAATGTTATGATTTCTATAACGTAAACGGAATCAGGGTAGGAATCAGATGACATAGGGAATTCTAGAACAACATAAAAGCTTTATGGGATTTTTACATTAAATCCCAAGAGCATTGGCCAGTGGCATCTGGTTATCATCCAGTTTCTCCTACCTTCTGCAAAAATGATTTGACTGTTCCTATATGTCAAAAAGTTCCTAGTAGGTTGCTTATTTGTATAAAGCAATGTATTATTGACCAAAGTCAATGATCGTTGCCAAAATAACTCTTCCAAGTGATGCAAAACCATTGTATTAGGTTACCTGGACATATTTTCTTAAAGTGCAGAATCTTATCAGTTTCTGTAATTCATAACAGGCATTAAGGTTTTGTATCTTTTGAAAGTTAGAAAATTTACAGTTTTGATTAATTTTGTTTTAATTAGTTGTTTTTAATTAGTATTAAATCCTGGATCCTGAAAGAATATCAGAACCGATTTTTTAAAGCTTTTAATTTCAGTATGTAAAAAAAAAAAAACCAACTAATTTTTTCTTTAGACAGTTCATTCCTAAGAATAACAATAAGCCTGTTTTATACTTTATACTCAGGACCATTTCAAGGATTTCCTACAGCATTTTAAAATCCTTTCTGTAAGGAAGGTCAGGATTTTTCCATGGAAAATAAAAAAAAACACCACTCTGCATGTAAGATCTTTTTGAAGGGAATATGTAATGACGTAGTTTCAGTGTATACACAGAAACAAGTCAGTTTAGAATCTACCCTGAAATTTCTACAGGGTGCTTGCACGTTGGCCATATTTACATGATTTGATGTGTAAAGTCCAATACATGTTTGGACAGGATTTGGTCTTTTTGCTCACAAAAGGTGAAATGGTACACCCATACAGACAGATATATACATGTAAACCTCTAAGCCCTTCACATGACTATGCACAACTACAAAAAAAAAAAACCAAAAAAAAACCAAACAGTGAGGCTGAGCACACAAAGAAAGATGGGAGTAAAAGGTATTAACAGAGTCTGCCTGCCTTCTTTTTCAATCACTGCTTATTCATCTGCTTTCTTTCCCATTGCAGAAAGTATAAAACTGTTCATCTCAGGAATATACTTTTTTGAATTAGCAAGGATAGCAGTCTAAGAAACTGCAGAGAAGTACACCGATTCTGTAAATTATAACAATTCTTGCTTTGTGAACCTGAAAACACCGCAATGAAGTGTGTATCTCTCAAACCAGAAACCTTTTTCCAATGCTTCCCTCTCCAAAGATGACCTATTAATCCTGGCTACTGTCAAGAAAGATTCTCTCTGATTTGTTACTGTTTACTTTTTCAACCTATATTTTACAACAAGCTATCTGAGACAGCTCATTGAGCAGGCTTACTCATCAAGATTTTCAAGTACCAAAGATCAAACTTTTAGACCGTGAGCTTAAGCTCTCTCAACAGCAGAAGTTAATTATATTGGTTGTGCCTCAGTGACAAGAAATACGTATGTAAAACAGACTCAAAAAATTTGTAAGATATATATAAATACACTTCAGTGTTGGCTGTTTTCCCTAATAGCTTCTTTCATAACCGCTAAATTTGTCTTCAGAACATGAAACAACAAACCATTCATGCAAATTATAATTTATATCATATGATCTTGCATTCACTCCACTTGTTTCCATTCCTAACATATAACAAAGAATTATCCATGGGATAAAACATCCAGTTAAAGTCCAAACTAGTCTTCCAATGCTATTGCTGCTGTTTCGTAAGTACAATGTAAGTTATGTTTTGCAATACTTTTCTATCAAAATTAAATCAGGACCACTTTATTTACTTGTCTGCAAAACATGAATGAAACACCATCATTCTGATTACATATTCTTTTCCATACATACTTATGAAATATGTTGAGTGCAGTCTTAAACCACAATTAGTAAATGCAGCAAACAGATTTTAGGAAGCTTCTGAATAGGGTGAATCTAGGTTGCCATTTATCCTTATTAAATATAAATAATAATGCTTTCATTACACATTAAGGATACCTCCCCAATGAATAACTAAATATTGCTGCAGATCAAAATATATGCTTACCTCAAGGACCTACAGGGATCCTTGTCTGAAAAGATTCAAAATTCCACATTCTTACAGTCCTACCATGGATACTAATAATTTTGAATGTCAATGATCATTACAGATATGGTTGCTCAAGGCTCCGTAGTCTCACCATGTCTTAAGGCTACATATATCCCCAAAACTGTTACATGAAGACAATTTTGCAGATATTATTGATCAAAGAGAGAACCATCTATATCAACTTTACATAACAAGCATGGAAGGGCCTTAAAAAAATTACTTTCTTCTAATGTATTTCTTTAAATTAGTTCCTTTGCCTTTCCTAGTCCACTGATTCTTGCATCTTCATACAGCTAATTTTATGCTAATGAACTTGCCCTGTAAGATCAGCTGCTGCCCTCATGCTGTTTTTTCCAGCCTCTAATGGTGTACTCACAATAGGCTTAGTGCAGTGGATTTCTTTTCTCCATCTATGCTTAGGGACTTGCAAATACTTTATTATGAGAGTTGTTTCAATGTCTAAACTATTTTTTGAATATATGACACATTGAAGTAAGCCAAAGCATGAACCTTATCAGGAGAATTAATCAAAGAAGAGGAGAATGACTTTTCAGGAATGATGAACAGCTCTTCTCATTTAAGAGCATGCATCATTAAGGCATCTGGTCAGGTACAGAGTAGTGCATATGCAAAAGGCTTCACTGTAGAGATCACTTTAATGACACTGTCAATATGGAGGTGGGAGGAAATTTAGTAAAGCACAGGGGTTGAGAAAGAAACGTGATTCAGATTAACAATTAAGGAAGGCTAGTCTCAGAGCCTAGCTTTTAAAACATAACAGCCTAGTATTTTCTCTGATTACTTTGCTTGCCATATCGTACTAGCATCACTAAACTCACTAGCATAGTGCAATGGATTCACCACACTATCTCCCCTTCAGCAGACGTGTTTCAAATGGTAATTTAGTTTTCTGGAATTAAAGAAGACTTTTCAGGAAACAGCATATAGAAATCTACAGATTTTCTATTTTGAAAGCTAACAGAGTTTCCAAAAAATCAGTATGATCTTGTTATAGGCTGTTAAATTTTATTTCCATCCAAGACAAGTTCAGCCATTAGAAACAAGCATTATTTGTTAGAGAAAATAGCCTTCTCAACAAAATTTTCTTTTGTCACATATGAAATTTCCTTTTTTAAGTAGATAAAAGCTTTTGGAATAAATCACCAATGGGGAAACTATGGCTTTTGAAAAGTATTTAGGATTTAAAAAAAAAAAATCTGTAATTTGCAGTTATAAAAAACATACAATTAATTTTAACAATTGAAAAGTAGATTATTTTTGTGCTACTGTCAGTAATGGGATTACAATTTATTTTATTAGGTTACAAAGTGTAGAGATACCAAAGATTATAGCCCATAAATAAAACTCAAGCTTTGTCTTTGGAGAACAAAGGCTATTACCAGATCATTGAAAAATGCTTTAGTCACTAACTAAAAGCTTTTTATTCACCTGTCAGGCAATACACAAAAGACTAACCTGATCTCTAATCTCACCTTAAAGGAACAGCTACCTTCCCTCAGTATTGACCTGTTCCGTGACTTTGCTTGTTTTAAGTGTTGCAAAAGGACTGCTTGCAATTCAAAGACTTTGTGAGTACTAAAGCAATATTCCAAAGTGGTACTAAGAAGCTGTTCCACGACTTCTCCTTTGAATGAAACAGGAAAAGCACTCCAACTTTCAAAATCCACTCTTATTTCAGTTAGCAGTAACACAGTTTCAACTTTTTTCAGTGCTCTATCTTATGTCCCACAAAGGTGCAGATTATAGAAATATAGTATGTGTTAACTGCTCTAGGGCATAGATGACATCATTGGTTAATAAAGATCTTAGGTGAACCATTTAGAAAAAATCCACATACTTTAGATTACATATCAAACCCTATCTCTAGTGTGGTATTTGATCAAACTTAATTGAAACTGGACAGCTTACTCGTCCTTCATTTAAGTAGCTGTCAAAAGTAACATAGAAGCATGTTACTACCCCAAAATGTAAAACTACTCGGGTATTTGGATGTTATTCAAAGGACTTTCCTGCTGTTCCTGAGTGCAAGAGAGACATTTTGATTCCAGCTAAATATCATAAGTGTCAGAGATAAGAATCTATCTGGCTTAATTCCTCCTGCTTCAATTGCATTTTGGCTGCACAAGTTAAAATATCAGAAACTAGTACATAATTCAAATGAAATCAATCGAGCAAGAACTAACCCTTTCTGGAAAACTGAGCCAGGTCACTCTTGGCTGGCCATGCAGACTGTTTGTATCTGAAATCACCACGTTGATAAACTTACCCTGAACAAGCCAGTGGAAAGATGTACGCATAAGCCATACAGGATTTGAGCTAGCTTTCACTTCTCAAACTTGCTAAATTAATATTCACACAATGTTATTGTTAGTGTCTGAAAAATCATGTATTAAGCTTGTTGGCAGAACTCATGATTTTGCTATGCTAACAGTAATATTGTACCTGTGTAACATGCTATTCTAAGCTCAGCTCATCAATAATACCATCATCAAGAAGCATAACAAACTTTATATTCCTTAGATTCCATCTTTTTCATAACTACTTCAGGCAATTTCTAAGGACTTCTCATTACGATTACAAAAAATTATTCTTCATCCTACGTACTCCTTACTCCATATATTAGACTTTTTTTTTTTTAAATATTGTGTTCTCAGTGATCAATGGCAGATAAAAATATGAAAGAGTGTCATACTTCCAGCAGCCCATTTAGTGAACGTTTGGGGCAGCAAGCTCCTAGTCTCTCCAGCTAACCTCTGAAGATTAGATGCTACTATAGTGATGAGAAAGCTACTGTTGATCATCAGAAATCGATAGGTCCAGTTGGAGAGAGAAGTTTTGGAATCATTTGCATTTTTGTTTCCACTTTGAACAAGTTAAGAAGGATAAAATAGCTGTAAGCAGCTGAAAAGTGACGGACAAGTAGCTTGTAAAGTATCATCATGCAGAGATCAGGACAACACTAAGTGCAGCTAGGAGTCTGGGTGACTGGTAAGATGAAACAGAGTAATAATGGTATCAGTGCTTCAGCCTACAGATTATTTATGACATCTTCAATATATCTGAAAACATGCTCCTCCATGCCATTTTCAACTGAAGCCAGGCTACAATATTTTATGTTTGAAAACAAAGGTAAAGAAGATTAAAAAATCATTTACATCTTCTTTACAAAGATCCTCAATATTTCTACAGACTCCATAGTATTCTTTAAATATACTCTGTGTTCCTGAAAGTCAGAAATCTAAAGATACTAAATCACAGAAGTCAGTAAACAAAATAGCCCACCAATGCTTAGAGATTGTAGCCATAAACCTTCAGTCTCATCTGTTGGATACAGCTTCAAATTACGATGTGAACGCTTTTTCAGCAAAAAAGGTTGAATCCCCACCAACTGCACCCAGAAGTCTACTGAACACTGGATTAGTATATATACACACATTTATTTAATTGTTTACAATTATTTGTACACTATTAACTTGGCAGAGATTGTGGAAATTGGTGCTAAAGCATTGATCTTATGCCTTTATAGTTGAGAGTTGTATTTCTCATTACCTATTCAGAGAAACACAAAGCATGGCCTGAGGGCATGCGCATCAGGGAGCAACATGCAGTTGGCAAAACATCACACTGAAATAAGAATTTTTGAAAAAACAAACAAAAAATTACACTAGAAAAGCTTATTTGTCAGCTGTTTAATGCTCACCTGATGTGAGTCTGCCATGGTTTCAAGCCATTTCTGAAAAACTATTAGGATCAGTACTCCTATTGACTGCTCCGTTATTTGTGATTTCAGTTTAAGCAGTAAAGAAAGATCAGTCTCCCAGCTCATACTTCCACTGATTTCTTTCAATGTGTGACCTTTATGCTTCCACTAGAAAGATACAGACAGTAGTGGAAATGTTCAAAATCAGGTACTTGAACGATTTACTTTCTCTGCTCCCTCAATCACTGTGTTCTCCAAATTGAATCACCTAAAGTTATAATTTTAACCTTGTTGATTAAGTCAAACAATTCATATCACCTCAACATCAGTTATACCTATGAAGAGGTCATCAAGAAGATGGAGCCAAGCTTTTCAAAGGGATCCACAGCAGGAGCACAAGTCAACAGGCATAATCTGAAACAAGAGAGATTCTGACTGGATACATGGAAAAAAAACCTCTCTCCCCATGAAAGCAGTCAAGCACTGGAACAGGTTGCCTAAGGTGCAGTCTGCATCCCTGGGGGCTTTTAAACCAGACTGGATAAAAATTTGAGCAACCTGGTCTGACCACAGAGATCTAGAGACCTCCTGATGTCCTTTCAAACCTGAATTACTCTATGATCCTATGATCTACTGCACAGTGTTTCCCCCACTTGCAAGTCCCATTGTATTTGCTGAGTGCAACAGCACATTCAAGCCTAGCATCCACTTAAGGTTTTTAAATCAGGTGGGTGGATGTTGTTGGAGGGTGGGGGTGATTTT
>VZTQ01012734.1:0-16405 GCA_013400755.1 Pelecanoides urinatrix | reverse complement strand
CCAGGTTAAACCATGACACCAACCTGGACAATTTTAGATGTATTTGCATGAAGTTAGATAAGGCACATTTTAGAAATATGCCTTAAGTCAAAGCATTTGAGTACCAGATCTTTACAGGGCAAATAGCCCTCAGAATACTTTTTCCTTGAGTTTACGGTATAACTTACCCTATATTTACCCTCAGGAGGAGCTGAATCAGCTTGACAAAGATTTTCCCAAAGAGTTTGGCCTCTGAATTAAGAAGTTTCAGTTGAAACTGATAAAATTTTGCAAGATTATATGCAGCTAAGTGCAGAATACTATAGTGGGAAATGTCAACCAACCTGAATAACAAGCAGTCCCACCAATCTTATCTATAAAAATGCAAGAAATTGCCAGATGCAGATAAGTTATTTAGCATACATGTATATGACTTTAGGCTTCTATCCCCCACTCTAATGTTACTTGTCTTCCCTGTCTTTAAATTGTTGAAGATGTTGAATATTATCTGTTGAACAGTCTGATAGTGGCCTCAGGGTTCAGTGGTAATACTAATATTGGAGAAGAATGATAAATCTGTAAATCACTTGGGACATCTCAGGAAATGCATTCCCTAGTCATTATTTTGAAGTTCAGGACTAAAAGGTGTGAGTAACCATTTATTGTTCATTCTACTTTAATCCAGTTGGATGTAACCTTAGGGTTTTTTTTCCTCTCTTTTTCAGACCTAATGATAATTAATTTAAGGTTTTGCACCCTAAGCTGTAATAACCATTCAGCAGCCATGGTTCCAATTTTATACTGATAGAGGAGGGTGTTTGTAACACCTATCTTCCCCTAGTTTCCCTAGGCTTTCATTATAGCTAATTGAAAGGCTCCTTCTATGGATGTTTCAGAGTTGGACCCTAATTAAACTGCTCTGTTTTTTCACTTGAGAACTTTCTTTTCTCCATTGATTTTAGAAAGAATCCGTAGAGATTTTTCTCACAAAGCTTTTAAATTCACATCTTATATTTGAGTAAGTCATCCCCTATTTGATGTTGAGTGAATTCCATGTCATAATATGGTGATTGTCTAGGGCACACCAGAGATTATTTAAAATAATAAGTAAATACTGGACAATGAGTTTGTTACGTCATGTTGATTGACTTAAATTATTGGTCTACCCCAGTGATAAATTACTGAATATTTACAGCATTGTGATTGCCTTAGAGCATGCATAGTAAACAAAATAAACTTTTCTATCCTGAAAATTCCATGGAATTCAGCACAATTACTCACCAAAAAGTATCCCTAAATCTTTACAGGTTTGAAATCTACTGCACTGTCATACTTCCTAAAGACAAAGGCACAGCCTTTGAAACAGTATTCAATACTGAATCAATTGCTGAGCGTAAACACTTACCAATATTTTCATTTCAATGTTTTTATACCAAATGTTGCATGAAGAATACAACATTTCTTTTTTTGCCTTTCTTTTTTGAATCCAAGGACATGCCTATCACATGGATGATGGTTATTCTGATGGTTTTCCTTTGTAAAAATTGTGCTGCATACGAAGCTATAATAGATATGCAATAGTCCATGCAAAACTGCAGACACAAGATATCTTTACTAAACATCTTTTCAACTCTAAGCAGAAAATTTTATTTTACATAGAAAGAGTAAAAACACTATTTGCTACTGATCTTGTCTTTGTAGATTCTTTATAGTGCATGAAAAGTCTTATGCACAGTCATAAGTTTACTGTTATTTATGATTTTTATTTGCCATCTGTCTGTTCAGTCTCATCTGACTTGCATTTATTTATTTATTTATGCTCAAATGAATTATTATGGGATTGTTTTTAAATTTCTTTTGATCATGGCTTATCCAGGTCTTTTTCTCTTTTGATCATGAAGAGAAGTATAGAACAAACTATTTGTGAAATCCTCCCAAATAAAGATAAAACAGATACATATCCAAAATATCTTTCCCAATATGGAAAGCACAGAGGGAATGTATCACCTCTTTCAAAGTTAACCTTGTACATATTCAAGGCATGTAAATAGGAAAAAAAAACCCAGAGTAAGCAAAAAATTGGCTTCAAATTGTCTAAAGGACCTTCAGGGTGATACAAAATGTTTTAGACTGGTGGTGTGACGTGCTTAGGATGCACATACCTAATATCTATATTTATTATAGTGCTGTGTAAACAAGTTTCATGAGACATTTGGCTAACGTCTTACAGTCTAGCAGAATTTTTTTTTTCTTCTTTAAATTCTGACTTACAAAGAATCCAGTCCTGCAGTTTGTACCCAAGCAAATTTTAAACGTGTATTTCTTGTCTTCATAAGTACCTAAAATGAGTGTTTAAATGTTCCGTACAGAAATGGAATGATTAAATGGTAAATAAAGATAAGAAAAAAAAAATCTACTTTTCTAAAGTAAAAAACCACTAATATTTAAATATTAACATTAGTTTTTTCCCTTCCTCGTAAGTTTAGGATTCCAACTAATGGCCAAAGAGAGAGAAATGGAGGCAGAATAAATCCATACTCTGCTTTTATCTTTGTCTTCCCAACCACAGGGATTCTTTCTGATTTAGTTTAATATCATCATGCATCTCCTAAAGTTCAAAATTCAAATTTACATCAAAGAAGCCTTCCTTATCTGCACAAGTACCTTTGCCATGTTTTTATGACAGTCCAATTATTTGATCTGTTTTTATATAAAGACATAGTATAAAGCAGGGCATCGGGGGAATTTACAGTGACTAACTTCAGCCACAGGAGGCTAATTTCTCTAGGCTTCCTCAGTATTTGGTAGAGGTCCCTTTATGAAATACTTCAGCGTAGCAGCATAGTTTAGTTTGCTCTGAGGTGCCTTCTAGAGAAAATGTTCTCCCTCTACTGTATACAACAAACCTAGAGAAGTAACATTCCTTGCCTAAAGTCTTGTGACTCCTGTATAGCCTGTCCCACCCTCTGTCCATACTTGCTTATTTGAGGTTAGGTTTCCTAATCTATACTTTAACAAGGGCTAGACTTTCAAAAATCTTGAAAACCCAAAATTCACTTTGATGAACATTTATAGGTGTTATATCTTCTTAACAGCCTTCCCACCTTGATATACATGATTGTATGTGTATTTAGGACCCAACTATGACACACGGATTTTTTCAAATTGTCGTATACATATTAGATGTTCATTATAATAAGTATATATATTATATAATCCATATTGTCTATATTGCCTATATTACATACCTTACGCAAATGTTAACCACCACTTAGTCTTCATATTTAGACTCTAGCAGGTCCTACTTGAGATCCTAACCTGATCTCCTTCTATGACAAGGTGACCCGCTTAGTGGATGAGGGAAAGACTGTGGATGTTGTCTACCTAGACTTAGTAAAGCCTTTGACACCATTTCCCACAGCATTCTCCTGGAGAAACTGGCTGCTCGTGGCTTGGACAGGCATACTCTTCGCTGGGTAAAAAACCGTCTGGGCCCAAAGAGTGGTGGTGAATGGAGTTAAATCCAGTTGGGAGCCGGTCACAAGTGGTGTTCCCCAGGGCTCAGTACTGGGGCCAGTTCTGTTAAATATCTTTATCAATGATCTGGACAAGGGGATCGAGTGCACTCTCAGTAAGTTTGCAGATGACACCAAGTTGGGTGGGAGTGTTGATCTGCTTGAGGGATCTGGACAGGCTGGATCAATGGGCTGAGGCCAATTGTATGAGGTTCAACAAGGCCAAGTGCTGGGTCCTGCACTTGGGCCACAACAACCCATGCAATGCTACAGGCATGGGGAAGAGTGGCTGGAAAACTGCCCGGTAGAAAAGGACCTGGGGGTGTTGGTCAACAGCCGGCTGAACATGAGCCAGCAGTGTGCCCAGGTGGCCGAGAAGGCCAATAGCATCCTGGCCTGTATCAGAAATAGTGTGGCCAGCAGGACTAGGGAAGAGATTGCCCCCCTGTACTTGGCACTGCTGAGGCCACACCTCGAATCCTGTGTTCAGTTTTGGGCCCCTCACTACAAGAAGGACATGGAGGTGCTGGAGTGTGTCCAGAGAAGGGCAATGAAGCTGGTGAAAGGTCTAGGACACAAGTCCTAGTGGCTGAGGGAACTGGGGTTGTTTAGCTTGGAGAAAAGGAGGCTGAGCCTTATCGCTCTCTATAACTACCTGAAAGGAGGTTGTAGTGAGGTGGGTGTCGGTCTCTTCTCCCAAGTAACAAGTGATAGGACAAGAGGAAATGGCCTCAAGTTGCACCAAGGGAGGTTTAGATTGGATATTAGGAAAAATTTCTTCACCAAAAGGGTTATCAAGCATTGGAAGAGGCTGCCCAGGGCAGTGGTTGAGTCACCATCCCTGGAGGCATTTAAAAGACATCTAGATGGTTTAGTGGTGGACTTGGCAGTGCTAGGTTAATGGTTGGACTCGATGATCTTAAAGGTCTTTTCCAACCTGAACGATTCTATGATTCATGATTCTATGATTCTATAGTCTTCTAATTTCAGGTCACATTTTTGAAGAGCTGAGTAGATGGTGATTAGTGATTCTATCTCTACTCTGTACTGTTACCATTGTAGTGCAAGTACGGACAATCACATAGTAGAAGTTCCATAAATGTGTAAGTATTTAAAAAAGTAAGTAGGTGCTTCCCCAAGTTTTCACTTTTTGTCTGAAAATGTCTCCCATGCAATGCTGCCAAGCAGATTCCTGACAAGCTGAAATTTGCTCTCCTTAGGTCTAGGGTTGTGATTCTACTATTTGTCTTGCTCAGTTCTCTCAGAATTTTAAACTCCATGATCTTAAGGTCACTGCAGCCCTTGACCTTCACATCCCTGGCCAATTCTTAGTTATGTGAGAGTAATAGGTCCAGCAGAGCATCTCCCTAGTCAGTTGATCCACTTTATCAGGAGGAACTCAACTTCTTGTGAACACACTCTAGAAATCTCCCAGATTGCTTGCACCCAGCTGTATATCCTCCCAGCAGATGTCAGTGCAGCTGAAGTCCCCATGTGTACCAGGGCATGTGAAAGTGATATGTGTAAAGAAGCTTTCATCTTTTTGTATTCCTGATCAGACGATATGTAACAGATACATACCACAATGTCACCTGTGTTGGTCTGTCCTCTGATGTAGAAAAATTGGACAAAAAGCTGTTGCAGCACTTAGTCACGTGAGCTGTCCCACATTTCTGTAACCCAGTGATATCACTTCTCTACAGATAGGCAAGAAGTTGTAATTCCTCTTGACATTTCTCTCGCTGCATCCATTTATGTAGAGGCACTTGATACAGGCCTCCGCTCATGCTGCACTTAGTGGCAGAGTGCAAGAACCTCCTCCTTCATGTTTTTCCCTGGATGCATCCTCATCTTCCCGCTGGCTTTCACTTCTCTTCAGGCTATAGTAACTCTAGTTACATATTTTGTCATGGACCAGAAGGGGAAAATGTTGTTTCTTTAGATGAAAGCAGTAAAGAGAGAATTAAAATAGCACATTTGTGCTCCCATGCAATAAAGCAAGCATACCTGCCCTGATGCAGCAACAATTAGATAGGAACACATATTCCTGTAAAGAGTTTGACTGTATGGTGCAGAATATCTAAAGATACTTAAAACATTGGAAAATCCATAGTAAGGAATAGGATCTCTGCTTTGGAGAGGGATTTGTAAACTGCTATCACCATTCATGTTGCCACACACAAAGATATGTATCTATCCTTGGAAAAGTCCAAGGTTTTGAATAAGGCAATAGTTGATGAGGAATTTATCCCTTTCAAAGTATTACATTCTGAAAATATATACAGTTCAGGATTAAACTGCTAAATTGTGAGAAGTACTTGGATCAATTTTTGATATACAAGGTGCTACAAATGCTCTTTCAATTCAGTGCTTATTTGTGACATGTCTCCTGGCACGATATTATTACCTGGCAGTCTTTGAAAGCTGTTATTGCGCTTGTACTCTGTGCAGGAGTAACTGTGCTTTTAGAGTAGACCTCAGGAGAGGACGTACACCGAATTTAAGTACCCGATCTAATCCCACCTCATCTATCAAAACAGGCTCTAAATGAGCGTAAAGGTCAGACAGGGATTTTTTTTGGCTTCTGTGTGCAGGGTTTGTCATTCTGTGCACATTTATAGGTATATAGCTGAGTCTTCTGTCTGTCTGGTGTGTCTCCATGTAACCTTCTTTTTTATTTACATCAACAGAAAAAAAATGCTTCTTTGTTTTCGAGACCTTGGTTTAAAATGCTAGACCAGTTCTCACTTATCTCACTCCTGTCCAGATCAGCGAGTCAGACAAAGGACTCATCCATCATAATTCTGAAGCCAGATTCCTGTTTGGTATGAAACCATTAAAGCTGCAGAAAAAAAATGTGACCTAAGGAACTCAACCTTTCCCATCCATAAAGTCAGCATACCCTTCTCCAAGCACCTGTCCCAACTGCCCTCGTAGGAATAGCAGAGCGTGGAAGAGGCTAGGGTAGGCTCTGACAGATTGTTGGCTGCCATGACATTTGGCAGAAGCCAGAATAAATCAATCTCTGATCAGGAGAAATTGGGTTATCTTGGGAAAAGGACAGCAGAAAACAGAAGGCACTTCCATCTTCAGCTGAACAAAGTACAAATTCAGAACATCATTCCCCTTTTTCTCAGCATTACAAACAAAAGTAGGATTTTTTTTTTTTTCAATATAGCATATTGGGAGGGATTGTCTTCCACAAGCTTGTTGCACTTGGCTGTGGGCACCATGGGAGAAAAAGGCTTGTGAACATGGATTAGTGCACAAATAATTCTCCAGTTTCAGTTTCATTTCTTCAAGTCAATTTTCCTTCTTTCCTGGGTTTTCCTGAGGCATGTGTTTATCTGTTTATGTACAGTGACTTTGTCTGTCCTTTTCCCTATGCTGCCTGCATAACAGCATTTTTCCTCTTATGTTTTGTGCTTTGACCTCTCAAGCCCCTCACCTCCTCCAAATATGTTGTTTCTGCATCAAGAGAGAGGAGCACAACCACTGGGAAAAAAAGCAGTTAGTTCTTCAAAGAACGAGAGTGCAGCCTCAGTCCCAAACCTGGGTATCTCTGTGTATGAAAGAAAAGCAGATGAAAAGCTGGAGAAGTTTTTTGGGCTGTTGTTAAGACAGAAAACTCAGGGGAGAAAAGAGAGGAGCTACCAAGGCAGTACCAGGCATAGCCTGAACCAGTCTTGGGAATGCGGTCCTGAGAAAAGCAGCTTTTGGGATGGAGAACTTCAAGGCAGAGCTGTAAACAAAGAGACTTAATTCTGTCTGTGTTCACAGAAAAAGGATTTTGTATTTCTTTAATGTTGATGTAAATAAACAAGATTGCATTATCAGCGTCTCCTCACACAAACAACCTGCCAGCCCCAAAGTTTGGCTAACTGCTTAGGTCAAAAAGGGGTAGCAGTATATATTTATGTAGAGTGAATAATACATGAATCCCTTGCTCTCCAAGTGTGATATTGTGTTCTCTAGAATGTCGTTCATTAATCTATATGGCACAAACAGTGGGAGCAGGTCAATACGGTTAAAGATAATTAAGAATTGATTAGCACCTGAGAAGTCAAATGAAAAGACACATTTTTCTTCCCCAATGACTGGAATTGTTGAATTAATTGATAAAACCAAGATTCTTTCTTTGAGTTCAAATTCTGATGCTCCTCACAATTACTTAGATTTTTTTTTTTTTCTGTAATTTAATGTTGGCATGTATTGGTGATGTTGCACAGTGCCTTAGGTCCCTTAGCCTTTGTAGTGCTAATGGCCTTTCCATTTCTGCTGTCTGCTTTTCGCTTGCAGCGCTGTAAACTTTCAACCAAGTTGCTGGACGCCTCCTAGGGGAGGACGCTTGCCAGGGAACTCCCATCGCTTCTCTTCATTTGGCCACTAGGAAGTCTTCCCTTCCCCTCTCCCTTTCTCTCTCTCTCACCCCACCCCTTTTTGTTTTCATTTTTCCCCAAAAGTAACTTTTGCTGTTAAGTTTGCTATATGCCTTTGATACAGACCCTGCTAATCTTTGTGCATGTGAACCTGTCAGAAAAAAAGCCAAACATTAACGTTAGAAAAAGAAACAAAAATAGTCTTTCACTTACATCTGTAAGTTTTTACAGTGTCTTTTAATCCATTCCAACACAAGCTCAGGGCACATATGCTTTTTTGTGGAGTTTTAATATTTGGTATAAAGTATTCCTTGAACATGAGTCCTGAAGACCTCTAACCAGTGGCAGGTGCTTTCCACAACTAGTTCTAGCTTCCTAGAGTGACTTTGCAAAATAACTTTCATTTGCTTCCAAACATTATCTGTCCTTGTAAGTACAGTGTCGAGGACTGACCTAAGGATTTTTGAGAGAAGATTAGTAAGGCAGTCCTTTGTGTCTGCCATCCTGCTCAGGAGTGGATCCCATCACAATCTGTTGCATTTTTTCTAATAACTTGTATGAATATCCATCCCACATCTGGCCTAAATCACATAATCTATGTAATTTTTTGCATCATATAACAAATCTGATGGGGTGCATTAAACACAATATAACCAGCCAGTCAAAAGAGATTATCCCGCTGNATTCTATTCTATTCTAAATGTTGCTATCAATAGTAATTCTGTTCTTCATTTGCACTTCAGATGTTTCCACTGGCTTTCTTTTACGGTCTAAATGCATACTTTTGTAAGTCTGCTATATACTGCAGATGCTGATGTGGTTGTAATATCCATCTGATACCTATTTCTGTTACTCCACTTTGTCCGTAAAGTTCTGCTGAGATTTCTTTTAACATTTGTCCTGGTTTCGGCTGGGATAGGGTTAAATTTCTTCCTAGTGCTGTGTTTTGGATTTAGTATGAGAAGAGTGTTGATAACATACCGATGAATGTTGCTAAGCTCCCTCCTAGTCCAAGGACAGCTCCCATGCCTGCTGACTGAGCTAGGTACACAAGATGGGAGGGAACATAATCAGGACAGCCAGCCTGGCTGGCTAATGGGGTATTCCATACCATGTGACGTCATGCTCAGTATATGAACGGTAGGTGTGCTCCAGGAAGCAGGAATCGCTACTCGGTTATCAGTCAGTGCGGGTGGTGAGCAAATGCATTGTGCATCACTCATTTTGTATATTCTATCATTATTTATTATTATTTTCTCTTTTCTGTTCTATTAAACTGTCTTTATCTCAACCCACGAGTTTTTCTCACCCTTACCCTTCTGATTGTCTCCCTGTCCCCCTGGGGCGGCGGGGGGAATGAGTGAGCGGCTGCGTGGTATTTGGCTGCCTGCCAGGTTAAACCACGACAACATTCTATGTTAACATTCTAAGCTACTGATTAGTTTCAAGATGCACTTCCTCTTTTGAAAAGCAGGGGAAAAAATATCTTGCTAGAGAAATATTTCATTCTTTCTGCTTCCACCACAAATGCTGAATTTCTTTCAATATGGCCTGAAGCCCAGGACAGGCAATATTCTGTAATGTACCAGTGACAGGATTAAGATCCAGTATTTCGTGATCCATCAGTGTAGAAATGGAAGCTGTATACCATTGGCAGGGCAGATCATTGGAAAGGAAATGGAATGTGTGCAGTACTTTCTATCAATCATGTCATTGCTGAAATATCAGACCTTGCACTTGTCATATTATGTGCGAAAAAGCAATTTATATTTAATTATTACATTTCTACAATGTGTTAGTGATCATTTCACTCTTATTTAGATGACTGCACAGTTATACTCCTGATATTAGAGGATTTATTTTACTGCTGGAGAAAGACGAAGTGACACTAATAATATTTCTTAAATACAAAAAATACTTACATAGTGTTTTTTGGTAAAGTCTAAGAAATACAGAGAATGTCTGACAGATGATAGAGAGATTATGTTGTTATTTGTTTGGCATGCATAAATTTAAGGCCAAAATTGCTAGATCATCTAGTTGCTCATAACAGGTCATTGCATTTCACATTGTTTTTCTAAGGCACATCTTTTGAAAATAGATCAAATCTGCAATTGAAGCTTTTTGTCGGTAATGGGAAAATTCAATGGTTACACATTCTCATCACTGAAATTTTGTGCCTTAGCTTGCATATGAATTTCTGTGGATTCAACTTCAAGTCACTGGTTCCTGCTTTGCTCTCTCCTGCTAGATTAAACAGCCTTGGCACCTGGTGTTTTCTCCCTGCAAATGCACTTATATTCTGTAATCATCTCATAGCTTCATCTTTTTGATAAAATTGGATGGATCTATTTTGTCCCTCACTGAAAGGCATTTTCTACAACCCTCAAATTATTCTGTATTCTTTTCTATACTGCTAAATTTTCAACAGCTTTTTCTAGACATAACTCCTAGACCTAGACACAATCTCCTTGGATTACTCTCACCAGTACTGTATACAGTACAATGATAGCAATGCACCAGGAGTTTATGTTTAGTAGCTTGTCTGCTATGATTCTTAGATGCTTTTTAGTCACTTCTTTTCAGGATACAGTCTGTCATACTTGTAGGTTTTACCTCTATTCTTGGTTTCTACAAATACAACTTTGCATTTTGCATTACTAAATTATGTGCTGTTTAAATAGGTGCTGAACTTAGCGAGTGACACAGATTGCTCTGCATGATTCCTTTTCCTTATCATTATTTATCACTCTACTAACTGCGTGGTCATGTGTAATAATTTTTAACTAGCTCACTGATGAAAATGTTGAATAGCATCAGGCCTTGAACCGGTTCCTTTGGGACTGCCTGAAAAACACTCCCAGTCAATGGAAAACTTTTCAGTGACAACAGTTCTTGAAGGTATTTCAGTAAGGTAACATCTTATACTGGATCTTAACCAGATTGTCCTTGGGTCCAAGTTCTCAGCCTTCTTTGTTTGTCCATCTTTTTTTAACCTGGTCATGGGGATGGTCCAGCCCCACTTCATAGACTCTCTTGAATTTCCAGGATGAATCTGACTTTTCTTGCTTAATAATTTGATACATTTTCAAAAGGTATTTCAAGCTCACTTCCATATGCAAGCTTTGAGTAGTAAAAGTTTCCAAATGACAATGATTTCTGACGTTTTTGCACCCTACTTCATCTCTCTTCATCTCTCTGATTCCACTCCATGAAATATAACAAAAAAAAAGAAGAAAAGTTGCCCTGTAACCTGGGTGGCTTTGCTGGGGGGTGCAATGTATAATACAGACCAGAGAGGGCAGTGCGCATCCTTTTGGGTAACTCCAAGGTCAGCCTAAGGTTCAGTGTATATGCTATCCATGGTAGCTTTTAATCTATTTACCATGTTTTATTTATTTATTTATTATTTACCATTATTTTATGCTTTATTGATATTGTATGATGCTCATTTATTAATCATAGTGTAATGCAGTGCACATCAAGTGCTTTCCAAGTCTCTATATTAAGTGTATACAATTCCATTCATCAGTCTTATGAAAGAATGAAATCACTTTTGTTTGATGACATATGTATTCCATAAAATCAAAATTCCTGACATTAATTGTATTCCTATTGTAAGATTTTGGAGAAATCCTTTATCAGAATTTCTGGGTTTCTCCACAATTTCGCTTGTTTTGATGACAACCTTGTTATTCAGATGTCTAAAGCATTTATTTCTTTAAATATA
Source organism: Pelecanoides urinatrix (assembly GCA_013400755.1). NCBI lineage: Eukaryota > Metazoa > Chordata > Aves > Procellariiformes > Procellariidae > Pelecanoides > Pelecanoides urinatrix. The sequence continues at coordinate 4,802 of VZTQ01012734.1, read as the reverse complement.
TTACCTGAGGTGATAACATATTTATTCTTCTGAAATTTCCCTACTGTCCTAGTGTTTGTTAGATGAGCATAAATCATACACTTTGCCAACTAACCTGTTTAAGATTCCTGACCATGAGCCATGCCAATGTAAAGCTCTTTATCACTCTTAGATGATTTGGAAAGTAATGGAAATTCAATACATTCTATCTGATCTTCATCTGAGCATTCAGTACACCACCATTTGGGAAGATATTAGTTAAAATGAAGAATAGCAAAAATGGATAGAAATACAGGAGCTGAGAGGAGAACTGGCTAAAGACAATATGACAACATGTTGGTTGATAGAAGAATTATGATGGAAAGAGGTTGGCTGTAGACTTCCTCAAGGATTGGTTTTGGAGGTTGATTTCATATAATAATTTAATTAATGATCTTGGCAGAAATAGTAGGAATGTGGCAATGAAATTTGCTGATGACAAAATTTGGGAAGTATTATCAATACAAAGAAGAAATTGGATGACCTCAAGGACTGCAGTAATAGAATAGTATTACATTTAATAATGAAAAGTGCCAGGTCATGCATTTAAGGACTAATAACAAGAATTTATTCCAGAAGCTGGGAGCTGATCAGTTGGAAATGACAACAAAGGAGAATGATCTGGGTCAGCCCGGGTATGACAATAGGGCAAGTCTGTGAAAAAGGCAGGTAACCCAAAGATGTATCTGGTAAAGTATTTCCACTAGAGAAAGGTGAGTATTAGTGCCACTGTACAGCACACTGGCAAGACCCTCCTTTGGAATCCTTTTAAACAGCTGAAACCAAGATGCTTATATAAAATATTTTTATTTCAGTGAATCAGCATTTTTTGACAAAACCCTTGCTTTGGATTCAGCATTTTTCACATGACACTTCTGCAGGACTGGGCTTTTGGTTTAAAAGGAGGGAGGGAACTAACATGGTGTCAGGCTTCCCGACATCATCATATTTCAAAGGAAGGTTGCCATGCAGTTTTGAACTGTCATTACATATCCAATAAAGAGTGATGAGACACTGATGAAATGTTGCAACACAACATGGGCATTTTGCTTTATGTGATAAAACTCCACAGGTAGCAATCACAACCCTATTCACATTGTTCCAGAGGGAGGGAAAAAACCCTCCTACATACCTTTACAGCTGAGCTGGCAGGTGGCTTTTTCACTTGCTCACAGCTGTATATTAGGTTTTTTAGCCATGGGATTTACTCCATCATTGGACTAGAATACTTTTTTTGTGTGTGATTGTGCATGGGAAGACGGATTGAGCAGCATATCTTTAGAAAGAAAATAAAATAAAGTACTAGTGAGGGCTGTATGGTCCGATTTCTGACACCCATTCGAAGGCTTCACAACTCCTGCTGAAGTTTTTAATTTTCTACTTTCAAAAATAATGTTTCAGATGCAGTACTTCTAGAGCTTATCACTGAGTTCGTGCCTCTCCACTCCTAACAAAGGGAAAGAGAGCCAAAGAGAAATAGATATGCCAGATATATGCCTTTGTCTGCTCCCTAACACATCTTTCCTTGTAAATTCATGAAGTACAGGGAAATGAAGGGCAAATGAAAGCAATAGCTAATTCAGTTTTTGTGTAGTCACAACAGGTATTTGATATGTGATAGTGAAAGGGTCTTACAGGAAAAGGGGCAAGGAAAGAGAGACACTGGTAATTCTGAGTTAAAAATATCTTTGCAATATTTAAAACTCCACAGAGTTATTTTGGTTATCAGCTACAGAAGATGTAAATCAGGGATGAGAAGTAATCCAAAAGAGGAAGCAGTACTTTCACGAGAGGTTTAAGAAAACTATTCACAAAATTCTTTGATATTAATAGGTTAGTTGAGGAATATGCATTTCAATGCAATATGCATTTCTTTGATATTGATAAGTTAGTTGAGGAATATTATATATTCACTGAGTATTCAGCTCAGCTTGTATTCAGCCTGCATTCAGCTTGCATTCACTGAGCAGCTTACAGAGAAAGCATAGCTTTAATTCATCCAAAAGGTTAACTTATCCACTGTTGTCCACACAGTTCTTAGAGGCTTTTTTTCAACTTCATTGCCTGAATAATTTTGTCAAAGTATGCAACCATAAGTGATCCAACCATTCTGCCTCTCTTTATCCATGTGCAAAGGGGAAGCCATTGGAGATGGCTTGCTGGGTGAGAAGAGGGTTCTAATGTACCTGCATCTGTGTTCTCCCCCTGCCTTGGACCATGGCACCTAAGGGAGCACAGTAGATAGACATTGGAGGCATTCTCAACTAAACCTAAAGAACTGGGTTTGGAAAAGATGCTATAGCATATTCATAAGGCAAAAATTACCTTTTCCAGTACCCCAGAAAGGAAAAGTATCTTGCTAAGAAGCACTGCTACCATGGCTTCACTTTGGTTTCGTACTAGGGAGAAAGGTGAGTGACAGAAACTCCCATTTGTTAGTGGAATGAGGCCAGCAGAAAGTGTGTTGCAAGCTTTTTGCTGATTCCTTGGGAGCCATCCCAGCTGATGTTGGGAATGTATCAGTGAGTGTCATTACCAGCTCCAAAGGGAGAGTCTTGACCAAAACAACCATATTGGCATCTCAACCTTCTGTATGTCCGATCAGTCCCACAGTGTGTGAAGAAAGAAATTGGTTTGTCTTGAATAGTATGTATCAGAACTAATCACATTATTAGCACTCAATTTCTTTTTCAATTATTCTCCCATCTTGGTTAAATTGTTTATTGCAAATTTGCAAATTAACTTGTCTGACCAGCAAAAGAAAAATGAGAAACACCTTTGGAAAATTTTAAAACAACCCTCATTGGCATTTACAATAGTACACTATTCAAATAGCTGCGGGCTAGGAAGCAAAAGGGAAATGTGCCAAGATAACGTGACAAGGGAGACCAGCAGCAAGAAAGGAAGATTTGCTTTTGCAGACTTGACTGGTTGATTTGACCAGAAAAATAATTACCGATCTCCTAACCCTTAAGGAGACAGTATTGCAGCATCATGCATCACAAATGCTGCTTTTGGAAATCAATATCTCAGAAGCAATAACATGTGACTATTGGAACTTCCATGATTTTGAAGTAGTCTTGCATTCTCCTTTTATCTGTGATACTTTTCACCACATTTACTTCTATCTTTCCCCCCTAATTGGTGAGTAGGCAAATGGACAGATTGTATTGAGTTAGTGTCCTAATCATAACTTTGTTAACATGATCATGAAAATGATGTATAATATCACAAGTTCAGATTTATAGTTTTGCTTGATCACATACAAGAGGGGAACTTAACAACTGTGCATGGTTTACTATGCTGAGCATGTGAATAAAATGATAAACATGCCATAAATTTAGTGTGGATGTTTACATTTATATGGTGATTTTTCTGATTCAGGTTATGACCACTGCAGAGGATTATGGTTTCAATGTTTTGCTGTGCCAAATTCCAGAAAGCAGCTATTTTATGGGTGGTAAGTTATTTACTGAAGTTAATGTCAGTTCCTCTTTGTGGCCAGATTGAAAATAATATTTATACAGACAAGAAAAAGAAGACATTTGGTACATAAGATAGAGCAGTACTTGCCATCAGAGTATTGCAAGCATGAAGAAAACCTCAAAAAAATTGAATATTAATTCTTATTGAGTGGTAATTAAAGTAAATTTTTTTGCATGCTTTCTGCTTTCTGAGATAGTTAGGCAGAGAATCTTGTTTTCCTGGAGTCATTCAGGCATAGAGTAAGCAAAGCTCCAAGGAGATGAAACCTTTCATTTTGGCAGATGTTTTAGCAAACAGCATTCCTGATGAAACTTCAGGAGGACTTTTTCAGTCTAACACAGTGACTAACTTATCTCATGTGTTTACATTCCTCTTTTCTTAAATATTTCTGCCATCAAGCAAACCCCAGGCTTAGTTGTATTTAACAAGTTTGATGTCCGTAGACAATAATACATTGAGGTTGGTGCCATACCATTATTTTTTCAATATTTTTGCTATATCATCACAAAGTTAAAGGTCCACCACATCTAGAATTTCTTGTAATAGCGTGTTCCAAATAAATACTGTTGATGTACCCTGATGTTTTGAATGTATCAGAGATTTTCAAGATTTTCATTGCTTTTAATATTGAAAAATTGTTCAGGTTGCATATAGAACCAAATCTACATGCTTTCTTGATGTTCTGTCCCAATTTTAAGAAGCAAACTTCTTTCATCTTCATCTTGTGTAAAAAGTATTACGAATGACCTAAGAGAGATGCTTTTATCTAAACCTTTTGGAAGTGCTTGTACATATAAGCAGACCTTTCCTATTATAGCTTGAATAAAGCAAAAAAATTGCACTTGACTACAAAGCGCATCTGTGCTTTGCTTTCTGAGCAGAGTACAAAGCTTAGTATACATACGTGTTATAAAATCAAAATCGAGTCACGATGAAGTTGGGGTTATGGGATGAGCAATATTTTCTTCTCTTTTTTTTTTATATTCTTGCACAGTTCCAAGTACAATGGTTTTCTGGTCCAAGTGTGGAGTCCCCACATGCTACCAGAATAAATAAAAGAGAAAAATGGTTATTATTCCTATTGACCATTCCTCTCTAATGCTGCCCTCAAATATTATTTTAATTTTATGCTTTCTATAAAGAATGCTTGATATTTAGAGTGTTCCATTTAGAAACAAACAAACAAACAATGAATGTATTCTATTATTTCTGTAGAACAATCTGTATAACATACATGCAAACTAGGACTCATGGGAAGTAAGCATTGTGTGTGGCACATCCCTTTTCTTGTTATAGAA
>VZTQ01012731.1:0-12019 GCA_013400755.1 Pelecanoides urinatrix | reverse complement strand
ATTTCACAAAACTGTATCTCAGAGAAATATTCCTGTATTAACTCGATAGTGTTCTTGTTCACCATCTGCATACCATGAAAAGAAGCCTGAAAAAAAAAAGCCTTTCATGTTAACTTCAGAGATAACAGAGTTCATGATCTAAAAGGTTGTCTTTGTAGATTGAAGGCCTGATATTTTTTTGCTACATCAAACCTGTTTTGAACAGCTTTAACTCCATTAATTTCAGCAGGAAGGATCATAAATCTGGTGTAAGATCATAAGTTTATTGACAGATTTAAGTTAAGTAATAAATACAATAATAAAGGATGTTAGATTAAAGCTGCAGCCCTATGTGGTTTTCAGTGTGTTTTCAGTGTAGAGGTATGAAGTGTCTCAAAAATGGATGTCAGCTGAGCAGCCTGTCTGATCATAGTAGTTGAAAGAGCTGCAGAAGAAGTAGATTTCTACTGTTTTTCCATCCCCTTTCTGCTATTAACACTATTCTCAGTGTAGTAGAGTATACTGCGGAGAGCTTCAGAGAAGTTAGGGCATTCTGCTTTTTATTTAGCTGTGTAAGATAGATCTGTTCCAATGAAGAATACTGAAAGAATGAGTTTCATCAGAAATGTTGATCTGATTACCATTTTAACCCCAGTTCATTCATATGTTTGACTTGAAAACGAGCAGGTTAGTTTGGTTCGAATGGGCTACTCACATACAGTTCAAATCTTTCGTTATTTTGCTGAAATAATACCAATGTGTTCTGCAGTTAATAGGCTATAATCAGCTCCAGACCTTGCACAATATGGCTTGAGGTCTTTTGAGTAGGCTGCCTTTTCCACAACCTGCTGGACAGTAAATTCATGCAGTGTTGTTACAACCAGCTTTAATTCCTTGTCTTAACCTTAACGAGGAAATACTTACCGCTTAGTGGAAAAGTAGTCGCAGCAAGTTTCAAGAGAGCAAGAGCTCTGATGCTGAATGGTAAGATGCTGGTCAAGAGAGAACCCTGGGCATCCTTTTCCTGCATTATTCTGCTGGGGTTCATAGAAGTGTAGCCTGTTCCTTTCAAGGCACCGGGGAGTCCCTGGAATTAGTGTTGCAGTCCCTCCTGAGGAGAATTGGCTATTACAGAATGGAAAGGAGCTTCTAAATTAATATATGGGGAATTGCCATAGGTATTTCTCTTTTTATAAAAAAAAGCACAAACAAACTGCAGTATCTACCTATTCTTTTCTTCCCCAAATAAATGCTTTACTGGTGTTTTCTAAAAAGAATGAATATCTGCCAGCAACCTATTATTCCTGAGGAACCATACAGACAACATGCAGTGTATATGCGTGGAGGCAAGACAGAAATTCAGTGAAGAAATAGATTTCAATTTTCAGTATTCAATTCTTTATTCTATAACAAAAGAGAAAAGTCTATTTTATGAAAATATTTTGACAGTGTCCTTTTAAATGTAAGCTTTGATTTCAAGGCATTTAATTTGCAGCATGGTTTGACTGTGAAACAGACATAGTAATTATCTGGCCTTTTCTTCCTTTTTAGTGTAATGAATTTGTTTAGTTGGAAATTGGATAGCAAGTTGAAACCAACTATACTGGCTGTGTATTTGGGTGAAATGGAAAGGATCTAGAGTGAAAAAAAGGTGTGTTACATAGTAGACAGGGGTACTATGTTCTGGGGGCTTCATTTATTGGTGCTGGAGTAGTAGTTTAAGAAAGCCAAGGGAGATGTGGGTTTATATACTGTTAGAAAATACGATCCAGATAGATGATCTGAACTTGTATATCAATGAATAGGGGATTGGACATGGTCAATGACCAAAAAATCAGCTTAAAGTGCTATCGTGAGCCATCTGAGCATGGTCTTAGCCTACTATAGATGTGAAATATTTCATATTATTTTCTTGTGCAATTAATGAGGCTCAGTCCTGGACAAAGAGGAAATTCTGTGAAATATGTGGTTCAACCATTTTGTCTGTGGAAATGTATTATTTATGTAATATATTTGTAATGTAGCATCCACATGTATAGTATATGTAGCAAAACAATGGCAACTGAAGGTTAACATTGATTCTCATGTAATTTCCATTGAGATGAGCTTCTGATTTTAGTTTAGTTTGGATATGAGTCTTCGATAACTATATACATACTAATTTTCTTTTGTAGTTTGTAATTTCAGACAAAAATTAGGGAAGACTGCATATATATGCATTGGATATTCAAGACACTGCTGTCTGAAATTTAACATAAGAAGTATTCCTTTGTCAAACCGCAAGAGAGCATTCCTGATNATACATTATATTTGTTTTCAGGCATTCTTAGCAGTAAAGATAGAGAAAAAGTGCCTTTTTCTAGTGCTTAAAATAAGAGTAAATTGAAGTTTTTTAGTTTGACATTCTTATGCCCTTTGGGAGGCTATAAACAAGCAGCCCAGATCAACAAGTGGCCCAGGGAAGAAAACAGGGGTGTGAATGTGCCACCACAGTACTGCAGTCTTTAATTACAGACTCATCTTCTGTTTTTTCCAGATAATGGATGATATTGTATTATAGATGGAGATCAAGGGTTTGTAGGATTCTGCCTCATTTATTGCATGAATTGAAAACCTCACAGTGAATATGGAGTGGGATTGTAGTAAGAGCGTGGGGTATCATGAAAATAAGCTTTACAGAATTTAGGTCGGTTGCATGAACATAGGCATTTGTGATACTGTGAACTATTGCACTTGGACAATTTTGAAGGACATGAATCTTCTGTAGATCCTGTGTCATATGACAGCCTTGTGCAGGTAGCGTATATTTTCTATAGCATAGCTAGACATCTATGTTTAGGCACCTGAATTGAGACCCTAATTTGTGCAAAGCACTTAGAGTAATGACTATACTGAAAAAAATCGACAGATAATTAATATTGGTTTGGACATGAGAGAAATGTAGGAGTGGAATGGTGTAAATTAGATTTAGGGTCTTGCACCGAACAATGTAGATAAAGCCAAATAGATGATTGCTAAATAAGTATAAGCCATTTGGTGTGGAATGGGATAGGTACTCTATATGAGAAACAGGAGGATAGGAATATAATTTATTATTTTCATACAAATACTCAGCTCAAGTTTGTGTAAACACTACAGACCTCCATTCTTGGTCCTTTGCTTTAGAGGCTTTTACTCTTGTAACAATTTTCGTGTGGAACCATGCAACAGAAATTACTGACAAAATTTTGATTTTCTTCTATCCACAATGAAATTAACAACAGATATAAGTACCTCACTTCTGGTGTGACAGAAAGTGATGCTGCTGGTTGAAGTCTGTGCAGTGAAGAAAAAACCTAAATATAGCCTTCAAAAGAGGACACATCTAAATGTCTCAATCCATATCACGAACCCTCTGATAATTACTGTAAGAATGAAACAATGTAAACCACAATAATAACAACATAGAGCTATTTAAGATTAGGAAATACTGCAGGTGTGTAATAGTTGAGCTATGCTGTATTGTGAAGAAATACCAGCATACACATATACAAAGGTTAAGCTTTTACGTTACAAGTACTGACCCAGGTGGTCAGCCTTCCTGTTTGTAATCTGAGCACCTGTGAAAGATGACTTTGTGTGAAATTTATTCTCTCTGTCTCAACTCTCAGGCCACCCAAGTCCCCATTTACCTTGTGGTCCATCTGAGGAAGTAGCGGGCCATTCCAAGTTGTGTCCAACTGTGACAGCCACTGTGGATCTGCTGTTGACAGCTGAAAAATACTGAGGTACATGAGCTTTCTAGCAGTATACTTTTGACAGCCAGACTGTCGAAGGCCATCTTGCATTCCCGTAAGTTGAAGGAAAAGCCATAATAAAAATCATACCAACTTTACAGCAAGCAAGGATTGCTACTTAAACATCCAGGATGGTCTTTGATTTGCTGGTGGTGTAATACCCAAAGTCTGATCCATGAAATGTGTCAGAAGCAGCAGTTTTGTTTTTCATTGGCGATATGCCACCATTATTTTGGAATTGTGAAGATAAACATGATTTGGTATAAATTGCAAATAAAATGTTAATTTGAGCCTCCAATCTTTCCTTTCTTTCTCTCTCTGTTTCCCACCTCGTTTCTCACTTATTTTTGGTTGGAAATCCAAAGAAGGGACCAGAATGCTAAAAGGTTTTCTCCCAGCGGTGTGTGTGTATACTTGTGTGTGTTATGAAAGCCTGTGCTGATTGCAGCAGCAGGAGCCAGCTTCAGGGAACAAAAGCTGTTTTCTCTCCCTGCCATTTCCTGTTCAGAAATTAATCTTGCATGCGTGTGTGTGCATGCAAACACCTCCTCCCTCCCCTCACACCCCCCCACACCCACCCTGAAACATAATGGGGCTGGAATTCACTTCATGAATATGTTCCCCATAGCTCTGTATGAGCTAATCTTCATTATAATACACAATCTTTTTTGCTCCTGCAACTTTCATTTTTAATACTCTGTTGATTTTGTGATTCAGTAAACCTAAATAATATTTTTTGACATAGAACATAATTTATTCTAATATAGCAAATCATTGGTCCTTCCTAAAGAGAAGGAGCTGCATACATTCTTTCTTTTTTAATAAAAGGTGCATGAGATGGGGTTTTCTGTTTGACAGCCCAGAATGAGAAAGTTGAGATAGAAGTGCCAGGAGTCATCTCATTGGTTATCAGGGGAAAACTGGAGAAAAACATCAAAATGAGACTTTAGAGATGTGAATTACACCACTTGTGGCAGTGTCTAAATCAAGTGACATTGTCAAAAAGTCCGTCTTAAAAGGTTGTGTATAAAAAATTGCAGGCATGCCAATTATGCCATGAACCTACAACAATGCTGACATTTTAAACCACTTTTAAACCTGTGCTTCTTAAATTAATGTAATGGTGGAAAATGTTATGTTAGTAGAAGACATCAACATTTATGGACATTAAGATGAGGAACTGAATGCTCATTTCATAGGTGTACAAATTCAACACACCTTTTTGTTTGAAGACTTGTTCCGTACTCAGGGTGGAAGGCTACACTTTCAACCAGAACTGGAGAAGAGTACCAATGAACTTAGAAACTTCTTCCCTTATAGATACAGGATTGGTTAAAATCCAAAAGTGACAGGCAGGATTTGAGAAAAATAGCCAGTAGTAACTGAAGGACATAATTGTCATCCAAATTCTGGGCAGGATGTTAGTATATTGGTTTCATTTTTGCTTCTCAATACTGACATTTGCAAACCTTTTATGGAAATCTTAATCAACATTTCTACTTCCATAAGGACATCTAAGCGATATTTCTCAAATCCCGGAACTGTAATAGTGTGTACTTCTTATGGGTTTCTTTCGTGACTGAAACTCTGACATTCCTGGTGTGATGGAAGAGCTAAGAAGGAAAAAGAAGTAGCAAATACACAAAGACTCTTCCTGCTTTAAATGAAAGAAAAGGTGTGGTGAAATTACAGTATCCAAGGTGCTTCTGCTTTCAGCCTTTCATGGGATATTACTGCTGTTTGAAATCCACGCACAAACTGATTTTTACTGTGTGAAATGCATGTATGGTCCTGTCATGCAGCTTTTTTTCTTTTTCTAATGGAAAGGAAATGGTAACAGAATGTTAACTAAAGAAAGCCCTAATATTAGTGCTGAGAAATTAAGCTTTGCAACAAGGTTGTGTAGAACTTTTGGATGAAGCTGTCAGCTACTCTTCAGTCAAATCAATGTTACAATCCAGTGTCTAGTATCTTGTAAACAGCTGTTGGAAACAGCATTTCTTCTTGAGGCATTCTTCTTGAGAAGTTGTCTTCTCAAAATTGGCTTTGTCAGCTTCTGCAGTGTATGAAGCCAACTAAGCGATGATTTCTTGGCTGAAGCATTTAAATGAATTGTAAAATGAACATTTAGGAAGGTTTTTGTTTATTTTCTAGCATGCTTACATATGCCTGTTTGTGACAAGTCTTCCATCTGATAAGAATTTGAATACATGAATGAGAAAAATTCAAAGAACACGCAGAGCTTCTGCATTTGCAAAAACACATCTCATGCTGTGTATATCAAGTTAATCTCTGCTTCTGCTTTTATCACCTGCCTTAAATGGAAATTTGCAAAAAATGATAATTGTGCAAATTATTTGTGTCACTAACTTTGGAAAGAATTTGAACAACACCTTATGTCATGCAGGGACAGTTTAACTTAAACCTATAGTTAAAGGACTCAGGACTTTGCTGAATAGGGATCAGATTTATTCATGTACTTAAAGATGTTCCTTGTCTGGAATCTTTGTTAGATTTTTGTCAGATTTGCCTTTTTCGACAGCTTGTTTATTTAGTTTTGACTTGTATTTAAAGCAAAGCTGTCCAGGTTAAAAGTCCTTGACAGTGTGCTTCTCTAATGAATATGTTGGGTGATAACTGGGAAATATGTTGGGTGATAACTGGGTTTAGAAATGTCTGGCTCAAAACTTTTTAGTTGCATACCTGAACTGCACTTTTGCCATCCAGATGGTAGAAGACTGAAACCAAATTAGGATTCAACCGTTGCTGGTACATTTAATGAAAGAGAAGGGTCACAACTGGGCTGCAGATCAAAGAGGAAGTCCTGGAAAGTCAAGCTTCCTATTCTTCAAGGGAAAGGAAGACGCAAAAGTTATATTTAACACTACTGGGAGGGATCATTTTCCTTCCCATCTTCCCCCTAGTAGTAGTTGCTGATTCATCTCTCAGTGGTGGCAGCAGTAGTAACTATTTGTTTAGGGCTGTGATAGAGGTAAAGTAGTAGACTATGACAAATATACTGCTTCTTCTGAACTTGTCAACTCCAAACTTTGTTTATGACTAGCCCTGCATTTTGGTCTAGCATCTTATTTGGTCATTTTAGTTTTAATAGTATACATGTTTTGATGTGAACCATTTTTGCAGGTTGTGCAGTATATATACAGACACATACAAATGTGTTGTACTTGGGAAGTGCTATTACCTGTTCAGCTAATCTTTTTGAGACTACAGCACTCAGAAGACTTATTTTGGCCTGAGGCCCCCTTTAAAGAAAAAGTAACATGTTCAGGGCCAAAAATATCCATGTGATGATGTGCCTAATAGCAAAAAGGATAGGTATTTGTGAAAGTACTTCTATTGTCATCCGGTCCGCTGCTGCTGTCTGGTCCTGCTTCTGACCTGTTTGAATGTGTCTCTCTTTGATGTCATGGACATCAGTTGTCCAATTCCCAGGATTCTTCTTTGTGCCTCCTGACAAGGTGTACTGGTAATAAACTGGTCAGATGCGTTAGTATGTATCAGTTTTCAGAAATACTTCATTTGTAGCTTTGGTAGAATTAGGCCCAAACTTTAAAGGTTGGATTGAGAATTCTTTGGCATGTCCAAATTCTAAAAACCAGGCTCTTCTTTTGCCTTTTTGCTCTTTTCTATATCTTTATTAACCGTTTTTCAGACATGTGTTGGTCAGGATATATCTAAAATAAAAATTGGTTTACACAGTCTCAAAATTTCAGAACGAGTACGGCTTCCCATGGAAATTTGTTATTACAATATCTTACTGACAAGGACCAAAGTATTTACCTCCTCCTGCATAACTAAATTTCTCTTTTTTTTTTTTTTTTCATTTGGGAAGCTCTTACCGTCTTGCAGAATAACAGGGAGAAGAACATCACTGTAAATTATATTACTTCCTTGAAGGTAAGAAAATGTATTGTAACTGTCATCTTTTTTTGATTCTTGTACTGAGTCACGAAAGAAGATTCCTCTAGAAGAGGAGAAACCTACTTTATTTTATATTGTTGTGTATTACTTGCTCTTCCCATCATAAAACTCATACTGGTGACTAGCTTATCTTTTGATATCAAGCTTTGGATTACATACCAATTGCACTTGATTTGCCTGACATATTTTAACAGGTCCACATTTTTTTTGTTTGCTTTAATTTCTTCTCCTGATATTTTTTGTTCATTACATATTTAGTCCAGAGTAAAAGTTGGGCTGCACTTTTTTTCCTAACTCTTCCTTTCTAACCTTAATGATAATAAAATAATATATTTACGATCTAATTTTTCTGGATCACTGTGAAAACATAGGTCCTTACCAATTGGGGATAGCTGCTAAATACTAGCAAATCTGCTGGAAAAAACCCTGCAAACCTGCTGGCAAGTCTACCAGGAAAGAAACCCAGTGCCATATAAAATCCTATAAGGTTTTCCAGTTTTGCTAGTAGTACATATTTCTTCTGTCTGTGATGTGTCCCTCTTCAAAATGCCTAGATGTAATTTTCTTCCAGTTTATAAACAGTATCACAGATTATATTTTGCTTTTCTTTCTACCAAGCAAATGTATTGTTTACTTGACTTTGTAATGTTACTTGTGTTGATTTTAAGTGTGTTTTTATAGTATGTAGGGTAAAAGCAAGGTAACCTGAGTCAGTCTGAGGCCCAGACCTTCAGGGAGAGAGAAACTGAGAAACTGAGAAACTGCATTTTGAAATTTTGAGGCTGCCACTTCACTCAGAGGAAAGAATGCAGCAAACCAAATTCATCCTTCCTGTGACTTAACTGAAGTAAATGCAGTTCTGCCACAAAACAATTTGGATCAACCTGTCACAAAGGTCACAGGACTTCCCCTCCCCCAAGTTCAGAAATGTGTATATGTAATGGGAATGATGAAACACCAAGCAAAGTAAGCTTTTAATTTAGCCCATATAGATATTGGAGATTTAAGGTAAAGCAATAACAATACAGCACCCCTTCCATCATGTTTTTCAAGTTATTATGTGTTCATGGAATGTCTAGAGGAAAGCTGATTTTGATAAAAAAGGTTGATTTCTTCAACATTTATGTTTTTGGAATATTCTTTGGAGAGAACTGATCTTACACTGTGCATTTGAAGGTGACACTGTGTTCTGTTCCTGGCATTCCAACATCCTGACCCGTGCCTAAATCTCCTGTTACCATGTAATGGAAGATGTCCTGAGTCCCTGCTCACAAGACAGTATATGGTCCAGTTCCCTCCAGCCAGCCCTTGCATGCAGGCCTCCGTTCATCCCTTACCATCCCTGGGAAGGAAGGGAATGGGACAGGAAGGATCTGATAGGTGATGCATGCCTGAATCTTGCCCCACTGTGGTTTGAGGTGGCACAGTTCTACCTGTAGACCAGCAGCACTCAGGAATGCTCACATGTCCTGCACCTTTGGTATAGCCTACTATGCAATAAAAAGTAATGCTTTTGCATTATTCTTAGTCCCATCCAGTATGTGCTTGCTATTTCAGTTTTTGTTACTGTAGTTCCATATGTTATTCATTATTTTGAAAGTATTATCCTTTTACATGCTGCTAAGCAAATGAAGAATATCCCATTATTAGATTGGCTGGAGAGATGTTTTGTACTTTAAAAAGTGTCAGTCCTTGCATTTAATTTCTACAAACAAAGAGCATATGCCTTGCAAAGAGACATTTTACAGCCTAGTGCCTGTGTATCATGCTGCATTTTAAATGACTGTTTTACCTTTAAAAAGTGTGATGTTAATAAAGCTGGAGAAGGGAAGAGGTATGTCAGGTAGTGCAGGAGTACTCATAAAAGGATTAATGTGCAGGTAGTAGAGAAACAGTGTATTAAGCCGTTGAAAGGAATGGGTTTTTTCTTTCCATTAATTCCATTCTTACCATTTACATTCCAGTTCTGCAAGTTATTTGAAAAACTGTTGTAAAAGCAAAGTTTAATCCCAGGAGATCTTGTGTAGGCCTAGTTTTATGCTTCCAGTTCTGATGGTGTAGTAAACCTGGCTGGAGTCTGCCGTGAACCCCCTGGATTCCAGGGGGAATGAAGGCCACCTGAAGAAAGGCACGTGTCTTCAGAGAGGAAATGGACCAGAGACCTGAGTATGCATTCACTTCCGTATGAAGTGGAGCAAAACCAATGTATATTAGAGAAGAAATAAAACTAGGGAAATGTTTATTAGTTTTAATATTTGTAGCAGTCTTATAAATAAATCTCACCACTCCCCTAGTTTGCATGACTGTGAGAGGGTCAACGCAATTTTCACTCTGAAAATTGGTTTTGTTAAAATGTAACTGCTACTGGCCTTTCTCTGAAGGCTTTTTTCAGGTACTAAAGATGATATAGTCAAAATCTTTTGGTTTTTGGAGAGTTTAACATTCTAGTGGGATTTATGCTAAGACAATATTTGTTTGATACTGAAAGAAGGATGTTGTTTTTTGTAGTCCATCAAACGGTTAGAGTGCCTTTCACTCTTTAAAGCTTTGCTGCCATGATACTAAAAAAACAACTGTTGGGAAGCTGACATATTAAAACATTATTTGTGCCTATTATTTACATATAAACTTACTGTGAAAATACAAGGTTTTAAGTGTATAATTTATTCCTTTCTCTACATGTGTGGGGTCCCTCACTCTTAGATGAAGCCAGTCATACAGCCTGATTTCCAGTTGTATTTCTGCAGTGTTCTTCTGGGTTCCAAGCTTCGCAGAACAAGCCAGAGAAGGAAAATGAGAAAGAAATTAGTTCTATGAAAGCAATAAATTCTTCCAATTTTCTAAAGAATTCCCACAAGCTACCATGCCAGCTAGTGTTTACCACTTTTTAGGACAGTGTTTGGCATGATCAACTGTGGCACAGAGTGCAAGTTGTTTCTAGTGGCAGTCTAAATCACTAGGTTATTACAGGCAGTGCTTCCAAAGGGAGGAAGATACACCGATAAGCAGTTAAAAAAGCTTAAAAAAATTTTGGTGCATTTTAAACATTCTTGTGTTGGGTGGGAAATGGTCATCTTAATTTACCTTTTTGTGAAGAAGTTTCTCTGGAAAAAGCAAACATCGTGGCCAATAAATGTGAACAAATTTGCTTGTTTTTCATATTGCATAAATTAAAGAATAAACACAAGTCAAACCCAGGTTTTTGAGAGGCATCTTCAGATATTAGTTAAAAGCATCTGATCTCCCTCAGATAAATATATCTGATCAAAATAGTTTTTGCAAAGGGGAACAGGTAAATATTCCAGTTCAGTAAGTAATTTTCCATTTGACAATTCCATTTCTGCTACGCAATATGTTTGGGCTCCATATCTGTCGTTAACAATTCTGATTTTATGTGTGTCATTGCTGGCTTTGTGTCTTTTCTCTTTCTGTGTAGATGGATCCTTCTATGTATTCCCATTGTTCAACTGAGCTTTGTGTTTTCACTTTAGTGAAATATGCAAATATCAGTTCCATGGAAGCTTAGAATGAAGTTGCTGCTTATAACCAGGTTTCTGACTTACTGTCTGATGTAATTGTCTTTCTAGTTCTTTCCTTTTTTGTCTAATGAATTGGATATTTGTGGACAGCGGCTTCCTCAAGAACAAACTTATTTATCTTCTTTTCTATGAATACGGTGGGTGTCATTTTGTTAAAAGAGTGTATGACTCATGTAAACGATTTTTAAAAATTTCTTGCAAAGGTACCAAATGATTTTTTATTGTGTGTTTATCAGGAGAAGACTTTACAAGATGAAGTGTTCTGAGGAGGACAAAGAGTGAAATCTGCCTGTGTGATGGGTGAATAATATCTCCAAAAGTAGCCCTTATTACTTGCTCAGCTTTTAACTTACAACCATGAGAAGACAATATGTGATCTAGAGTCCTACAGGGAAGAATTTTCCAGATGTTGGTTTTACAAGGGAAGAGCACCTCTCTCACACTTTAGGAAGTCAACAGAAGAGACAGACAGCATTAGAATAATAGAATCATAGATTCATTAAGGTTGGAAAAGACCTCCAAGATCATCGAGTCCAACCGTCAACACAACACCACCATGCCCACTAAACCATATCCCTAAGCGCCTCATCTACACGTCTTTTAAATACTTCCAGGGATGGTGACTCAACCCCTTCCCTGGGCAGCCTGTTCCAAGCCTCGACCACTCTTTCAGTAAAGAATTTTTTCCTAATGTCCAATCTAAACCTCCCTTGGCACAACTTGAGGCCATTTCCTCTCGTTCTATTGCTCGTTCTATTGCTACTGCTCCTGCTGGCCACACTA
>VZTQ01012725.1:0-30864 GCA_013400755.1 Pelecanoides urinatrix | reverse complement strand
CCGAAACCAGGACAGTATGAGAAGAGCAGGGTTTGGTAATTTTTTTTCAAAATTTTTTCAAAATCTGCAGACAGTTGGTCAGTCTGTCCATCCTGGTTGTCCTGCAGACAAGCTGTGTTCAGCCCATTGCAGTTTATGGCTGCATTCAGAACAGTTGTGTTCAATATCCTCTTTATCTCAATTTGTGTATAGTCACGTAACTCATAGTGCAAATTAAAACCCACAAGGTTTTAATACTAAAGAGCTTTTATGTTTTAGAGCATTTAGTAGTAATTTTATTAATATATATATCTCAAAAAGGCAGTGTGAATTCTGTTGAAAAATCCTTCCAAAATAATGACCTTTAAATAATCTACCAGGCCACAGTTGATGTCCTCTGTTGACAAGGCCTCGAGGGCTTTTCTTGATAGGATTCCACTTCAAAGCAGGCAGTCTGAGTTGCACACAAAGAGAGCTTACACTCTTTTAGCTTACAGTGCAATCTGGCTTTAAATTGCTCCGCTCTGTATTGAACTCTTACTAAATTTCTGCTCTAGTTACTTCAAGCATAGCAGTCATCACATCAGAGGTCTGAAGAGCACTAACCAATGTGCCGTGTAAAAAACATTGTAGGCAGTTATTGCAGAACAGCAGTTAATTAGATATTGTGCCAATCAAATAGGTGTCAACATTGCATCAAATGGCAATATAAATTAGCCAAGAAAAGTAGTCCAAAAATTTGTTTTCTTATGAAAAAGAATTGATGTCTAATAAGACATCAACATCTGTCAGTAACTAAGTAGATTCATTATTTACAATATCTTACTATAACTTTTTCTGTTCTGGAAAGATTTTAAAATGGAGAAAGATGATGCAGTATGAATTACAAAGAACATTACACAACATAAGATAAATTCAGAGAAGCACAAGATAGCATCATGTTGGTTGGCTAAATTTACCCAAATCATGGTGTATTTCTAGTCACGCTGAAATCAGTGAGAGGCCCTAATTTGCCATACCTCAAATCAACTGAAAAGTCACACACTGAGAAGAGGACTTTCACGGTTCTTGATTATTATAATTTTACTTCCATTCACCATTCAACTGCAGTCTGAAAAAACACTTTCTTAACAATCAACAAGTGTTTATAACAGTTGTAGGGAAAAAGAAATTAAAACCAGAGCAACATGGACATCCAAAGGAGAGGTGAAGTGATCTAACTGTCATGTACCTGAAAGTCATCATTTTGGCAAACCTCAAACTTTTGTCAAAAAACTGTAGGAATTAAAATAGTGTTTCCAGCATTGAACCATCTAATGATAAGCAAAACATCTGTCATGTAAGCATTTGCTAGGGTTACAATGTATGTTTGTGGTTTCTCATTACATAAAATAATCTTAGTAGCACGTTAATAGAAGATTTAAAAATGAATTTAAATCATTTCAAAGATAAAAAAGAATCACTATTTATAAAATGGACAATCTATAAATAACATTTGTTTCTACCTGCTTATTTTTGCTTAAATGTAGAAAACTCGAGTATGTTATTGCAAATGGAACTGTTTGAACTTCTGCAAATATTTTGGAAACTTACTGTGTTATTCACAAAGATGAAACTCTTTTATATCAGAAACTCCAATAAGCTTTTGTGGCTCTAGTAAACGTCAGTCCTGCTTGAATGAGCTCCATTTGCTTTCAGTAAATGTTCATTCATGTATGGCACTGTAGGGAAGGCCCAGAATTTTTCTAGAAATTCACCACCGGATATTTTTAATTCAATCTTCATGTCAATACTTGAATGAAATAAGGTATTAAAAGTGAAACATTGGTTTCTATTTAAATTCTCCAAATAGCTGAGTCCCTCTTTCTGCAAAAGTCTCATGAAATTGATTGCCTTAACTAATGGCCAGCAAACTGTTAAATGTGAAGATGAAGTTCAATTATCAAACTATGCTGTTTTTCTGGGGTTTACAAAGCCTTAATCTGAAACTCTTCCAATTTAAATAATTCTGTGAATCTGTTGACAAGGATTGACCTCATACATTGTTTATTTCACCGTGTTTTATTCTTATGCATTTGTTCATTAGACTTGCAATTTTTTAGAAAAGAAGATTTAGAGCTGTTCCACTGAGTTTGAGTCTCTGCTGGTGAATTCAGAACAGAATATCGTGCACAACGATGTATGGTTTTCAAAAAATTTCATTAATTTTTATTTCTGTATTTGCTTGTTTTAACAGCTGGTTTAACCATTAAAACACTACTTCTGTATATGTCCATTAGGGGTTGCCAATCTCTATTTTATCTACCTGCTTGTTACTATGAGATTTAAGTACAGATTTTAAACATTCATTTTGAATTAAGAAAGCTTTTTTCCAAAAAAGAAAGCTTTTAATTGGTGGTGTAAATTTAAGCATGTTAGTGCTGAATATTTGTGTAAACCTGAACTTTCTCCTCCAGTTATTCTCATAAAATCCACCCGCTTCAAATACGGCAGCCCAAATCTGCTGAATATCCATGGGCAGGAAGAACCAGCACTACCTTCTGCTCCACCATTGCTCCTTTCCTCTCACTTTTCCCCACACAACAATAAATGTTTACAATGAAGAATAAAGGTTAAAACATCAGAAACAAGCACTGTGCAGCACATATTTCTTTCCATGGAAGACTCAGTGACACTCACAGTGCTTACTGTGCTCTCAGTAGTTGTCTCATGCACTTCCATGAGAGTGCAGGGCAAGCAATATACTCTAAAATACAAAACTGGGGATCTTCCTTCATCAGGTGAGCATCTGTGACTGTTAAAACCCTCACTGCCTTTATAAATTGACCTGCTGCACATTTGAGGCTGAACAAACCATTTTGAAATGTGAGTCCACACACTATCCAGTGCAATGAGGCAGCCTTTGGAAATAAAAGTGGTACAAAAAGATAATTTGTCATTACTAGAGAGTTCAAACACTCCATTTCAGGAGTAATACCAAAGTGTATAATTATGTCTATCAAGCTTCTAAGTCAAATTTTGTATTTTTGTTTAAATATGAAAAAACAGTTAAATAGATGGTCTAGTATCACCCTAAAAATCTTGTAACTAATTTGATATTTATCATTTTTTTTAAACTGACTCTCCATAGACTTCTATTTAAGAACTTGACAATTTAATCAAAAGTCAGTAACCCTGAGCAGAATGAGTCATGATGAGAAAAAGAAGATATGGATATTTTAGACAGGTGACTAACCTGGTAGCTGAGATTATTTGACGAGACAATCTTTTGATATTATGAGAGAAAAGAAGACAGCACTGATGAAATAAAGATAATTTGGATGGAAAAAACAGTTGCTGCATGAGAAAAAAAAAAGGAGGGGGAGAAATAACAGTGCTTCATAGGACATTTTAGAGAAACTGCCTTTGCTATAATATTTTTTTTAATAAAAATGTTTTTTCTAATATCCTCAGCCATATGGTATATTATTTAAATGATGTTCCTTGTTGGCTTTAATAAATTCCAATATATCTTTGTTTTATGGAAATAAACTCACATTTTTTTAAAAAAAGTAATTAAATTTTAATTTTAAAGTCACCTTTAACATAATGATCTTCTTTCCAAGTCATCATAGCATACGTCAGTCTACTTATATAAGGAAAATATTATCTCCACCTTTGCACTTATGGTATATATAGACATAATAAATCCCACATATTTTTAGAAATTGAAAAAGTTCCCATTTGAAGGTAGAACATTAGACCATTTCCTAATATAAAACTTCTGGAGCATGCATACTGACTCTATTGAATCTCTCAATATCTAATATTCTTCATACAATTATCTACATTCATCTTTTCATTAGGTTTCAACCATTCAGTATTCAACACTTTGATAATGGTTTCCAAATGATTTCCCAAAAACTCAACATACTTTCTCAAAGAAAGTCTTATATTGAGTTAAGATAACTTTATCCACTGAAATAAATATGTTAAGAAAAGTATGTAAGAGTCATTGTTAAATACATGCTCTGATAATAACATAAAATCTTTACCTCTCATTTTTCCATTTTTTCACAATGTCTTTTTAGCTATTTTACATTATACACACATTATAAACAAGCAAGACTTAAGCATTAAAAAGTTGTCTAGCAGATTCTGAAAGAAATATACATTTCTTCTTCTATATTGTCCCAATACAATCCCTTCATCTTTCCAGCCTTTATCAACTTAAAGATTTTTTTAAAATGTGACTGGGGAATGATGACCTAAAGTATGAAATTAACCTGGTATTTGCAATGGAAGGGATTATTAAAACTTTTCCGTGTAAACCCCAGTGATCTGAGGAGACGTACCTTACCATTTCCATGAATCCGAGCCTGGCAAAGTGAAATAACTCCTATAATTTTAAAATTATTTAGGTGAGCAAAGAATCCCAGTTAACCGCTTCTGTGGCATAACCTTCATGAACAAATGGCAACTTGCTGCCTAGTAATCTTATTGTAATATGCACTGTATAAACAGGGAAAGAGCTATAAGCATATATTTTTCTCTGTAGGGATGGAAAAAGACAGAGAATTTTGCATTCCGCTGTTTATATACGGATATCTACCGCACACAGCAATGTGAATGAAGGTGCAGTAGCTGTGGTCAGTTGGAGGATTGGCTTCAAAAGTGCACCTCTAAAACATTAATGTGGAGGCATCTTGGAGATAGTCACAGTTCTTTGTCTCACCATGGCCAGATTCTTCACTTTTTCATGTGATACTTTTGGTTCAGGATCTGAAAGAGCCTCCATCGCCGTTTTCTCTTCCACAGCATTTATTTTCTGGAAAAAAAAAGAGTTCCAAGGGCTCCCATTTGTCATTCCAGTATCATCATAGAGCTTTGAAGCCTTTCTTCTACCATCTTCCCCGCAGTTCAGAGTTTGCCAGCAGCACTGTACCACACACTAATTCCCTTCACCATGTGACAAATGAATGCAACAAACAAATCTCTTAAGGGATGGTCTCTGTTCCCAAGCTGAGTGTCTGCGGCAGTCTGTGCTGGATCCATGCCAAGTTAGCTTGTTTCTGACTAAATCTTCCTCCAAATAATGCAGTTCCATTGCTTGCTTTCTGTGATAGAAAAACTTTGTAAATTACTGTTCAGCCAACCTTAGGTTGGCTGGAGAAAAAACTGCCACCTGCCTTTCTGGCAAAAAATTCAGTTATAATTATAAAGGTCAAATCTAGTCTGTTGCTCAGACAGTCACTCCAGACTTTGTCTTTAGTCAAAGCATTTGCAAACAACACATTAAAACTGAGAGTGCAGCCTAGACATGCCTACTCTTGCGCCTCTTTTTCACTCAGGAGTTTCTTATGTATCTCCAACCGGGCTTACGTCCTTAAATCTGGTTATTTTCTCATTTCTTTCACTGGCATCTTACTGCTCATCTCAGTCCCTTCTTCCTTCTTTGGGACTGGGAGCAGACCATTGTCTTAACTGTGCATCTCAAGCCAGTCCAGGTCCCTAATATTACACCTGACTGTTAGTCCCAAAACTGGAAACCTGATTGCTGAAATTGTTAAGCTCTGAACTTCTGGGTAATATGATGACATAATATGATATCTTTTTTGAAAATAAAACATCAAAACCTGCAATAATCTTCAAGTATGAACCTGTTTATCTAGGTTGAAACCATTTTTCAACTTCTATTTGAATCAGGGGTATCTGAAAACTATCATAGACTTTGCTTTCTTTTGCTTTTTTTTTTTTTTTTTGTCACCCCCACCCCCCAGTTAAATATACTGGAACTCCCTCCTATTCAGTAAGTATTTGGTTTCAAAAATTAAAAAATATGTCCATGGATAATGTCTTGAACAAAAAACACTTATTGCTCAGTATGACATCGTAAGCAGTGAATGGCATTTCTCCTTTCCCAATATGAAGCACTATGGAAGAAAAAAATGAAGTTAAGGCAGTGGTTGAAAATGAGGCAAAACTATCTATATGACAGAATTTCAAGAATTTTGATAAAATAATCTTTTAAAGGGTTGACTATTTACCTAAGTCATTTATTCATTAGCTTCTCCATTCCCTCTATTCCCTTGTTTTCTTGGGGAAAAGAAATGACATCCCTTTTGGCTTTCT
This sequence comes from Pelecanoides urinatrix, assembly GCA_013400755.1. NCBI lineage: Eukaryota > Metazoa > Chordata > Aves > Procellariiformes > Procellariidae > Pelecanoides > Pelecanoides urinatrix. The sequence goes on along the minus strand of VZTQ01012725.1, from coordinate 24,774 downwards.
TATATTGTCTGATGCTTTGTTTCCTAGGAAACAATATCCATTAATGTTCTCAATTTCCTTTTTTGTTGCCATTTTCTGGATACAGTGAGTATCCCAGATGTTTCCGCAGTGGAATGTACCAGAGAACTAAGAAAAGGCTACAAAATAGAAAATCAGAACCTTTGTTAATGATACAAGGCATAGTTAAAAATGAAACACAACAGAAAACACTGCTGTATTTAATGTTTTCACATAAACTACACAGTCAGGAAAGTGTTCTGAGGAGAAAAAATGTGTGTGTGGGGAGGAGGGCGGACAACGTCTGTGCAAATACCTGTATTTAATAGGTCACTAGATTTCAAATGACACTGCTGTTCCACACTGACACAGCTGAAACAGCTTTTCTGTTACTGTTGGCAGTAAACCAAAATTGCATCCCACAAAGAACAATATGCATGTAGTTGAAACTACAGATGTGTGAACTATTTGAAAATAAGTTCTGCACGCTAAGAATAAGATTTTTCTGAACTGGTTTGGGACCATCTCAAAGACTTTTTTAGCAATCGGTAAATGTCTTTTTTTTTGAATTTTGCTTCTTTCCTTTCATCAGGTTGGCATATAGGGTTGGATTATTCTGCCCAAATTGAGATGTTTAACTTTTAATTGCTTAAGTCTGAGCTGGTAACATACTTAAAATCACAGGCAAGAAAAAGACACTTGCAGAGGGTGATTCATTTTATCCTAAAATATATATCTAACATGAACCAAGATGGGCCTTCTGGATGCCTTCATTGTTCTCCATTGAATGCAAAGGAAACGAGGATAAATTCAAGATTAGTCATATAATTTTAGACATGTAAAGGTAAGTGAGATGGAACATATTTGTACCCTCTAGAGTACACATACATGTTATTTTATCATATTTATAACTTCTACCTATGTCTCATATAAATGTATTGTATTGAAAATTGACATATCTTGTCTCAGTCTGGCACATGGCACCGCAAGGTATACAATGCTACATTTTCCAGGTATTCCAGAAAAAGCGCCTGCTGAAAACCTACACTTAGGGCTGGGACAAATAAAGGATCACAGGCAGTACTGAGAGGCCTAAAAGAAAAATTACAGTTATGAAATTCTCTGCTCAGCTGCTGTCAGAAACAGAGGGGTCTACATTTAGTTATCTTAATTTAAAATTTTCTGCATGTCTAGATTTTTGCTTTCATCCATGCATTTGCTCGCTGCTTGTGTCCCATCAGAATCTAATCTAGATTTCATAATTAGGTGGAGACTACAGGCCCTCAGTGTAATAGAGATACTCTCTGAACACAAACTCTTAACAGCTATGGGTGCTACATATCTTGTACTTCCATTGTTACTTTTATTTAAGGTCACAGAAGAAAGCTGTGGCATCAGTGGTACTTTTTGTATAAAAGCACTCACTCACAAGATGAGAAACCCAGGTTCAATATTTTGTAAGCCTGAAATGGATTGAGTTCATATCTTTTCGCCTCTCAGCGTATCAGTTCAGCAGAGATATTTATTATTTTTCTTCTGACTGCAGCTATGTCACCGCACAGACAATGCAAGACTCATGGGTCCAGAAAAAGGGAGAACTATTAAAGGGCTATTTCCAAGGCTTCTTTCTATATTTTGTTTACTGATTGCTTTAATGTGGAATGAATAAGCATTCCTTGTTTTACCTCATGTAGGGTACCACATAGTGGGAAATGCACTTAATCTGTACATTTGGATAGTGAGGCTGGTCAGATGGTCACCATCAATCTGCACGAAGGACCCTGCAGCGCACATTTCAGTGTCATTCAAGTTCACGAGACATCCACTGTCTCTACCTGTGCATTTCTGTGCATCACTGATTCAGATAGCAAGTTAGTCTGTTTGTTTTTTTCCACTCCACACGTGGTTGACATCAATTTTGTTTTCCTAGAAGGCCTCTCCATAGTTTTGGAAGGTTTTAGTCCAGTCCTTTAGGTACATCTAATCTCCGAGGAGATTTGATAGCAGCTCCACAGAATGGGGCAGCATTTGTGCTCCTAGTCCTTTGTAGAATAAACACAGAGAAACTGAATAGAAACACTAAGTTTTTAAAGCAATCAGTAGCACTGCAGAAGATGTTTGAGAGGAAGGTTTTAATGTGAAAGGATAGAGACCATTTATTTGTGAGGCAAATACAAGAACAACAATCCAGATATATTGTGAGATAACCAAGAGAAAATGATAGATGTTAAGAGAAAGAAATTACTAAGAAATTATATTCTGTATTTAAGAGTCCAAGTTTGCACCACTAGAGTATAATATTACATTTGGATAAAAGCAGAGTCAGTGAAGAACAGCAAATCATATTTCAAAATAGATTAGAATAAGAACAAATGCTTATATTTTCACAATTTTCTAACAATTAGATGTGTACGTCAGACTGTATAAAAGCATATCATAGGCTAAGAATGCCTTGGTTTTTTATAATACTTGTGTTCGTAACAGACTGTGGAAGTTTCCACTGATTACATTTTTAAACACCTCCTAAGAAGGACTAAAATCTGTCATATTTTTTCCTTCCTGCAATAAAGATTGAAAATAAGTAAGTTAGTGAGAGGTTTTCTCACTGAAGTTTCCTTGCATTTTTAGATGGTGTTACCCAACAATAAAAATGTTCCTTTACGATGCTTGATTAACAATGGGGTAGTGAATACCATATAACATAAACAGAGTTATCAAGTCCACCACGCAGAATATATGTAAGATATACACCTTTTAATTTTCAAGGGAAATTCTCAAATTTATGATGAAATACTGGGGCAAAAATTCTGTGATTTCCAGGTTCTCTTTAGTATTTCACAAATAATAATACTCTGGTTTTGACAGTTTTCATTTAAATGACTGTTTTTCTTTTACATGTTGAAGTTAAGATTACATTTTTCTCAGATAATAAAAATTTCCTAAGGGTCTTGGCTCAGAATTTGGACCCTGTTGTACTTCACATAAGACATCTACATAGTGAAACACAATCCTTGCCCATATTATAAATATTTGAGGTAAAAAAAAGTGGAAGAAAAGGCATTGGGCTGTTATCCTTAGCATAATTTGAGGGGGAGCTGTAACTATAGTGGCATCCACAATAGACCCTGTAGGATGACAGAACCTTTTAAAATGTCCACAGAGTTAGACATTTTAGCCCTGTCTCAAGCTGCCCCCTCTCTATTCCCCTGCTCCAGAATGACTGTTCTCAGCTCCTGACTTTCATATGTTCCACATCTGTTACAGCTGGGATTTTGTAGTCTCCTTTACATCAGTCTTCCCTTTTCCCTATATGCAAAGGGAAAAGCATAAGTCACAGTCCTACCAAAGCTTACATAGACAACCATATCATGTGATAATTCCACCTTGCTCCCAGCTGCCTTGGTCTTTCAGACAGTGGCCGTGTCCTGCACCTGTAAAATAATAGCCAGGGTGGCGGCCTTTACTGACAGAAAGAGAAAAATGGAAATTATTTCTGGTTCTCTTCTAATAGAAATAACAGAGTTTTACAGAGTTTTCACTCCAACCACTGTACTACAAAGGAAAAAAATGTTTCCACTATCTGGGAGGCATAAAATCACAGGGCTTAGAAATGGAAAATGAAGATGGAAATATGTATTAGATCATGCATTTCTCTCTTATGTCAGCACAATCATTTTGCTCTGTACTATACTTTCTAGGACTTTGTCCAGTTCCAAATAATTAGGTTTTCACCATACTCCTAGGCTGACTTCTAAACATAAATTAAGCTGCGTATCGGTGGTTGTATTTCTGGATTTTTGTTGTTGTTCTGGTTGTTCTTCCCCCCTTCCTGGGTTTATACCTGATTATTACAGTAGACATTGTCTGACAGGAACATTGGATTTCTATCTGAAGTTTACCTGAAAAAGAGTTTCTCTTTCTATGTTCAGTGTTGGCACTGGGTATAGTTTGAATAGGTGGCTCCTCTGCTGCCATAATTACAGCTTCAATTTAAATTTCTGTGACTGTATGCACTTTATTTGCTTTGGATAATTTTGCAGCATGCCAGTCTGTGCTGCAGATCTGCAGATGCCATATGTAGGACACTTATTTTTGAGATGCCAAATGCCATAACTCCCACAATTCTTTGCCTTAGTTTACTGTTTACTGGCTCTGGTAAGATTTTTTATTTTTGTTTTTAAATTAGATGCTCTTACTAGGAGCAGGAATTTTTTATTTTTTTAAGTGATAACCACACCATCTGCCTTTTCATTTTCTTCCCTCTTTTTATTTGTAACTTAGCAGCTTCTACAAAGTTACTGATATTTTGCTCTGTAGTTTATGTGGAAGCTGATCACACTGCAATCATTACTTCAGAACAGTTCTTTATTAATACAACTAATCTTATCTTTTATCAGAGGATATCTATAATTCTCAAAATTGAGAAATAGTATATTCAGCTTTTGTGACTTAAGATTTTTTTTTTTTTAATTTTTGTATTTTAAGAAGCACCAATCCTTTTTGTGCTTGTTCTTCAGTTCAAGGCTTCCCTCTTTCTGCTGCCATTATCCTATATGAATCCCACTGTTATATACATGATACTAGATGTACAAAGACTTCTATTAGTACATAGAAATTCTCTTCTGCTGAAATCACATATAGGTTCTGAACCAGTTTTGGAAAGAGTGATTCTTGAACTCATGGTGATCCAGGAGATTGCATATTATATTCAGGATCATATAGAATGCCTTTTCCCCTTTGAATGAAATTTAAAATAATTAATCTGATAGTTTAATGAACAAACAAGAAAAGGAAGGTTTTATGATATATGCTTCAACAACAAGGTGTCGTGATAAATTCATCCAGAGATATCATCCACCATAAAAGACTGTGAGCATGTTTACATGCTGTAACTAAATATCGGGAGGGCGGGAATAAAACAGGAATGACAACCATGAGAATAACTACCTGAGAACCATTCCTCTAGAAATCAACACAGAAACTTTAAATTGCCTAAATTATAATGGAATTGCAGTTGAATCATATACAAAGTGCTTAAATAACAATAGAATAACGAAAAATAAAAAATAGGTGAAAACATCTGACAGAAAAAAGTCAGGAATGATGAGGTAGTCAAGAAAGATGGGTTTCTTTGCTCTTGAGAAAAAGGTAAGCACAAGAACAATCGTGAGCTTCTGACTCACCATAAAGAAAAGACAGAACATTTTGTTTCTTACAGTAAAGATAAATCTCATGGCTATATCTGGTATGTGATATTGGAATTTTCCAGTATCATGAAATATCTCCAAACAAGGGCACTGTGACTATCCTGGGAAATACTGAGAACATTTTTGTAGATGGAAAGGAGTGACACAGGAATAGCATGGAAGGTGACCTGCTACAATGACTGGGAACAAACTGCTGAAGAGGAAATTTGAGGTAAATTGTAAAATGTTACATTGCCTTTGCATAATCTCTTACAAATTTGTGGAACCAAAATCATTTTACGAAGCGTTGCCAAGGCTGTCTCACACATGGCCTGCTTTGACAGGTTTCTGTTCTTGAAGGTTTGACCTTCCTTAAGGATTCCATTTCTAAAAACAGCAGGAACAAACTAAGAACAGAAACTTTCTGGTAGCAAAAGGAACAGCTGAACACTAACATGTGCTTTCAGTTACTGTAGGAGATTGCTTATGTGCAACAAGTTTTCTGTGAATGTGAATTTCCTAGATATGACAGTGAATGAATTTTTGTGAAGGATCTATTCTCATTTGGAGCTTCAATTTGTGTTTCATTCATTTTGCATTTCTCAAGCATTCTGCATGTCTCAAACATTCTGCAAATACAAATACAGTACACAATGATGGAAGTCCTGATTTATGATTCATAATTTTGGCCACATTCCCCTGTCCTTATGAAATATTTAAAGACTGTCTTTTTTTTTCGTTATTATTTTTCATAATATTCTCTAAAAGATTATTCTAGTCTGATATGTCATGGTAGAACCTGCTTGCTTCATAAAAGAAATAGAAGTCTTCTGTTGTTATTTTGGCATACAAAATACTTATGAGTTAATTTTTCACACCAGTCCACACACCTCTGAAAATCTTTGTTACTGCAGGTTTACACAACATGAAAAAAAAATTACGCAATATTCTGAAAAAATAATTTAAACAGTCCTTTGCTACTATATGAGGTAGAAAGACCAACACTGGGGATTCTCAATATTTAAAAATTTACTCAAAAATTTAAATTTACTAGAATTAAGCATTAATCACATTCAATGCAAGTTTTAGTGTAGCTTTTGGTCTCCCACATAGCACAAAATGAAGATCAGAAAATGGTCTAGATTCCCATAGTAAAATTTTCAGATTAACTTCTTCAGCCATTATATCCTGTTTTAAGGCTGCCAAAGCAATTCATTGGTTTTTGAGCAATAACTGTTCTTTGTTTAAAAGACAGAATTATTACATTACCTTTTGTAATTGAAAAGGAAGAATACATGAGTTATAGGAAGTCAAAGCAAAAGTAAAATCATATGATCACATGCAGTAAAATAAACTTACTTTACAAATACCATATGTGTAAGTTCTGTTGACCCTGACTTTTGTTGAGTTAGCATGAATGCTACAGGACCACAACTCTCTATTTATAGCGAGACAGATTCACAACTATCTACACTATCCAGCACTGCAGAAATCTATAGTAATATGCTAACTTTCAGAACACAGTATCTTTTGACCTATTATCCAATAAACATTTTCCTGTCATTTTTTCAAATTAAATTATTGCTTGTATCCTATGATTGTCAATCAAATCATTTCCATCTTACTATATTCCAAGTAATTTTCTTGGTTTATGATACATAGCTGACAGAGTACTTCAGAATATTAGCTGCATAAAAATGATAATGTATACATGCTAATGTCTGCTGAAAAATTAAATAAAGGCAAAATAAAATACTTCTATGCTCCAAGATGTGTTTTCTATTTTGGCATGTGCCTGGGAAATCTGATTCAGTGCAAAGATCTGAATACCCTATATTTTTAAATAGCTTTCAAAATTAGTTCAGACATGCTGAAAACAGGAACCCACCCCCAGAACTGTAGGACTGAAAGAGACTTTCTGTATCATTGACTGTACTATTCTCTGTCATTGACAGAGGTGCCTGTTATTACAGGCATCTACTGCACTGTACTTAGCCATTTATATCTTAAAAATAGTTACACTTAATATTACAAAACATTATTGCTCTGATAGTTATTTATCACTTTCTAATTTCCTTCCTTAATGTATTCATTATCAGCATATACTCATTCCTTTTTGTGCCAATATTTGGCCTTGGTTTAAAGACCTATCTACCTTTGGTTTTATGCCTCTGATGTACATAACAGACAACAATTATTTTCCTTTTCAGCTTTAGTCTTGCAGGACTAAGGAATCCAATTAATTTTATTTGCGTAAGATGGACTATCAACTCCTCAGATCTTGTTACACTCTAAAATCATGCAGGTAAGGTATGGTCATTGTGTGATCAGTTATTACAGCATGGTTCATATCCTCTTACTTGATTTCAACTGACAAGTTCCCACATACAGCAAGATAAATTTACCACCTTCTGGTCAATTCTTCATTTTCTTTTCATTCTTGAGAACTTGTGCTCTCAAGATATTTTGCTCTCAGTGCACAATATTCTAATCATTCATCTGTGTGAAGCCTTCAACTTAATGATGTTAGCAAATTGCAGCAATACATTCTATTCTTTATGGCAAGGCTATTAATAAAAAAACCCAGCCTATATCCCAGCAACATCACTAGTTAACCACCCTGCATCTGAGATGTCCTTTTTCAGTACTTTCCATAACAATTTTATCTTTAATTAGCTCCTCGCCTTTCTCTTTCTCATCTGTCTTCCTTAAGTAACAGCCTTTCTCTAGAAGCAGTAGAACAAATGTTTTGCTGATATTTTAAAAAATTAATTATATAATTTGTTTTGTCTAAAAAATCAGTTATGAGAAAAGGTATTAAATTGGTTTGAGTTTTGGTAAACTAACATTGGTTTGTATCTCATTTGTTATTCACTTATTTTTTCTTTCAATAATTTATTCTAAAACTTTATATATTGCTGAAATAAATTCTATTGGCCTGTAGAAGCCTAAATTAACACATATACATATATGCATTTGGAATTCACCAGTAAAGAGGGTCCTCCATACTTGTTAGATTTGCTGAAGAAGTTTTGCTACTGGAAAGGGGATTTCCTTTGTCTGGTCTTTCAGAGGGCTATGATGGAGGATTCTCGCTCTGTTCTCCCCCCTCCAAATTCTTTGGATTTTTGAGCTATACTGGGCAGGATCATTTCCCTAGTGTCATTCTCCTGAACTATCTTGCCTTTTCCTCATTAGTCAGCACCCTTGTCTTTATTAATAAATAAACTGAGTATGAATTTAAGTTTTTATCTGATACCTGGAATTTGCTGATTGATTCTCTTTGATGTTTCTTTTCTTCCTCTTGATTTCTGTTTTTGTGGTTGCTTTAACTGAAACAAGGAAGCACTTCTGTAATTGCCAGTCCAAATCCTTTTTCTCCCTGACAAATATACCAGCAAACCTTCAATGGTTTTGATTAGCGATCAGGATGATGGACTACTAGATTTCTGGAAAGCAGATAAAAAAGTTTTTCCTCTTAGCTACTTGTATGTTTACTTTAAGTAAATTGCAAAACCAAAATGACATCACAGAATTCGTTTGGAAACTATACCACAATTTAAAGATAAAAAAGTAAATAAATAATTAAACTTCTTTACTCATTTCTTGAATTTCTTATGTCTTATTAGATCTGTCATTAATCCTTATATCACCTCCGTGAAGGCTATTGCTCTTTTAAATAAGAACCTTGCTTGACTGATGATTTGCTCCTTTAAAAACCAAGTTCATTTTATTACTCATCTTTCTTTTAATCTTTCAATGTATACATACTTTCCTTGAGTTTCTGAAGACAGCTATTACATTTGTCTTCTTTTTCAGTAGGTCTCCATATTTCATCACTTTTCAAATAGGACCAATGCTACAGCACCAGAGATGGTGTCAACATGCAAAAGAAATCTCCTGAGATGGATAAAATATAATTAAGTAAAAGTTTGAACAAAATGTTTCCATGAAAATAAAAAGCAATTAATAATAAAATAAATGTATGTAGCTCCTGTTTTTGCCACAGGCCTAAGTGGCAAAACATGCAATTATAATAAACAGTGTGTTGCACTCTCATAATACTTTCCATTGAAGACTTTCCAAATTCAGTATAATCATTCCTTAAAGTTCATATAGTGTCTGTGATGTTGTTTTCTGTATTAACTGAAAGAAACCTAAGCCTTAACAAAAGGGCCAAATCAAAGACCAAGGAACATACTGTTACACCTTTTTGCTCTTTGGCATCAATTGACAGTAGAAGGATATCTGCATCACTGTGTGTAAAATTACATCTAACCAGGCCTGAGTCCTAAGTAACGAACCTGTACAGATGCAAGATGTATGGCCAAAGTTTGGCTGTAGCTTCCATGCAAAGAGGTCTGCAGTCTTTTGAAACACAGAGGAAATAGAGCACAGAAGTTATATGGTAGAAGGAAGAAATAGGAAAAAAGTATTCTTCAGGTATTTTAAATTTAATGAAATGAGGAGATACTGAGTTTATAATGAGAAATATTTCTCTAGGCTTCCATCTCAAATTTGTGACTGAGAGAGTAGGATCAATTTCTTAAAATAAACATGCTAAAAGAGTACTGAGTACCATAATAATGCTAAAACATTTTCATTCAGCATGTATTTGCCTCTTGAGTCTGAGCATTCATGAAGTACTTGGTTAACAACTTTGATAAGAAATTTTTCATGTCAGCTACAACTGATGTTCTGGATTTAAATCAATGTGTTTTCATCAGTTCACTGATAATCTAGGTATAAGTGTGATTGATATAGAAGGACTTGGAGAAATCCATCTGAGGTCATTCAAGTCAATATGTATAGCTTACTAGAGATATCATTTATAGTATAACTTTAAAGGTTTATAATGACTGTTTTTAGCAAAGTTTTGTCTTGAGTTGACAAGTATGGGAGAAAATACACCTCTTCCTTGTATCTTTGCTTAAATTACACTGCATTTACTAATATATTTCCATACTCATTCGTGAAGGAGTTTTTGTAGATAAAGTTTTGTCTTGTTTATAAGACATACATAGCGTATATTGCTTTAATTTTAATCTCTCATGCCCCAAAAGGCAAGTGGGCACACACATTCCAAACTGCCTTAATTTTTGCAGGGGAAAAAAAAGTACAAAAAATAAGGGTGCATTTAATATAATATGAGGATGAAGTGCTGGGCTGGCCCTACAAACAAGGAAAGTTTGTCTTCAAGTAATATTGTTTTCCTTATATTTGAACTCATCTTTTTTTATGAAAAAAGAAAGCTGACAAGATTACATTTGAAAAGAGTTAATTTCTGGAGTAGAGGGAGTAAGGAGGCACTAAATTTCATTCTTTTTTCATGAGGTAAGAAAAAAGAAAAATGAAGAAGATGATTAAAAAAAAGGGTTAAAATCCATCATTTAAAAAAAAAAAAAAAAATCCCACATTATACTTACTTACAATCAACGAAAGTTGACCTGAAGAAGCTAAGTTGATTGGCAGTTTATGAATTTCAACATCTTGGCTCCCAGTATTTCTCCAGACTTTCCCACATGCTTAAAATTCATACTCTGCTTTCCCCCAACCTTTAAGTATAATGCTAGTTCAGCATGCCTCCTTTCTTCTTCTTTTTCTACAAGAACCCTGGGGTCTTAACATATGTAAATCAGAAATTCATAGAAGGGACCATTTGGAACATCTAGTCAGGCCACCTGTTTATTGGAAGCAATTGCATCAAGCTCTGAATCTGTAAGAAGATTTTGTATAGCTTTTAGAAAAATATTTAACCTCATCTTAAAGTCTTTCAATATAGTGAATCACTGTATCAATGACTCTATTGACCATGTTGACATCTTATTTCAAGGTCTCTCTGAGACACCCATTATCAGATGATAATCATAAGAAATAATAAGTATTGGTACCACATATTGCAAAATGATTTAGAAGACTAGCTTACACCTTTCAAGTGTTTTTGACCCAATGAGAATCTCAGGGAAAAAAATACTTCAGAAGGGTGACAGTTCTTTGCCACCCAGCAATCTTCTTTATTGATTTCTCTTCTGTCTTCCAAAGGTTTTATAGAAATTACATTAGAAAAAAAGGGTTATCTGTATTATGCCATTTTTCTAGTGTTTAAATCCTTCTTTCCCCCCACAGAGTTTGTATTGTTTTGGGAGTAAGAGATTTCACCTAATTCTTCATTTCACTAGTTGAGTTTCAATTATTTTTTTTTCTGAAGACTGAAGCTGTTTCTGCAATCCACATCTTCAATAAAAAGAACCAGCAAACTTCAAGCTGTGCACAAGGTACATTGGGCTTTCACACCAGATGTTCACCTGCCAATCACATGTGAAGGGAGCACACCGTATCTTTCCTGTGCTAGAAGTGTAGACTGTGGTCTTTAAGATATAGTTGATTGATTCTTAATTTTCTTGCAGGAAAATTTTGAAAATATTGCTATACAGCAATAGCAAACTGATTAAAAATAAAAATATAATTATATATATTTATATGTTTCAGTACCATTAACCACATTAAAAAAAAATCCAATAAAATTGTGCGTGTTTTTTTTTGTTCTTTTTAAAAAAGCCTTAAACATCTCTTATACCTTCCCCTGCTAGCTGTTACAAAGAGCTAATGAACTGTGAGGGCTTTTGACAGACTTCAATTACAGATTGCTTTAAGACCACGGGATTTAACACTCATATTCACATTTGTTCCTTCCCTTCATTTCTCCTTCAAACAATGTTTTATGTCAGAAAAAAACCCTGCTATTTTGAATAGCGCTCCCCTTGAGTAGCAGGGATGTGGGTTTCTCTGCAAGTCAATCAAAGGGTATGAACCCGGGTGAATCCCGCAGGGGTTGTAGGTACCACACACACACAACCTCCCAGCAATGTCTGGGCTTGAGCAATTGCACACATTTCTACCTAGCAGTGTCCGGCATGGAAACTGTTCAGTTGTTCACCTCTTGCAAGAGACATTTTCTGAATACCTTTCGTGTCTAAATGATTAATTCAGATGCCTTAAGAAATATTACTTATTTCCCTTGCATGAATGTAGCCTATGTGTATTTATGGGACTGGACTTCAGCAGCCAAAACCATTCAATGTAAGTGGGCATGGTAACAACAGCCGTCATTGTCTGCCTATGCTTACCTGTACGCTGATGTACTCACAGTACATAGTGCATATTCACTATTTCCTGTCTTTCTTTTTCTAGTTGACTTAAAGGACCTAGCTGAATATCATATTGCGGGAGATTATTATAGGAAGATTTCCATTTATTTTTAGTAGGATTTATAGGGATTTAATGCATCTTATACAGAGATGCCTCAGGAAAGTAATTGGGGATCTCTAAAATGGCAGTATATTTGGGAAACATAAAAAGCCCTATTCATAGGGTATACTTAAACTGTTTTTCCAGGTCATTAGGCTTACCAAAAACATATAAGGAAATAGGTTGGGTTTACTTCACATCTAAGTGAAACATTCTTATCTTTTAAAACCACTTTTCTCTTCTGCTCATTTCCCCTATTTACTGCATGACTACATTTATAAATTCAGTTGTCCAGGTTATAATTTTTTCTTTCTCCTACGTAAATTCTTTCTGAGGTTCAGAAATAAAGGAGACTCCTACAAGACAAACACACTGAGCTGACGTATGGCTAGGGGCAATTCATCTACATTTTTCAGATACTATAAATCCCTATTTACATCAATTGAAGAAAGGTCAGAAGAGCTGCTAATGAAGTCTGCCTTGCTGCAGTCAGTATTCATTCAAGACACCGCTAGAACTGCTATCTTTCTTCTGTGTAACTCACTTCATCAACTTGGCTGGCAGCTAATATTTTCAATGATAAAGAGGTTAAAGAGAAAACTTTTTTCACCAACCATTTTGGCTCTTCTAAATTAATCTTTTTGCTTCCATTTATGCCTTGCCTTTGTTTACTTGTTATTTTTCATTTTCTTATCATGCACCTTGTTTTCTGACTTTCCCCTCAGAACAGCTGTATTTTTTAATAATCCTGACATCTGAAGAAGGCAATTCTTTCCACAGTGATCATCTACCAAAATGAAGCATATCCTATAAGAATTAGCCCAGCAGTGTGCCTTCAGAAATGATGTGTATTACATGTTCCTAATGGTGCAACAGTACCTGGTTCCCTCCTGATAGACTTTTCTATGCATTATTTGTACAGGAGACAGAAAACATGGAATATGGTTTTCTCGGGTAGATTGCTCTTTGAATGACATTAACTTGCTTTATTTTCTCATAAATGGATACATCTTAAGACATCATAAGAGAAGACACTTTGTAAGTAAAAAGAACACAACTGGGACACTGGATTTACTCAAAAGCATTAACTTGCAGCAATACCTCATTGCTACCCTGCTTTGTTGACCAGAGACGAAGATGACTGAAAACTCTGTCTACTGCTACAAAGGGATCTCATTATGCCAATAACATTGGACTAAACTTGTTTTTTCTTGATAGAAGCATTGCTGACTGAGCTAATGAAAATATTGTTCTCCATTATGTCAAAAATCTTGTTTCTCAACCCGCATAATAGGAGCCAAATAATAGAAANTTGGACTCGATGATCTTAGAGGTCTTTTCCAAACTTTATGATTCTATGATTCTATGATTCCATGTTTCTTCATGTGTTCTGGTACCTATGGATGCAGATAGAAACTGAGAGTTTTTAAATCTTCCATGTAAATGGGTAGTGTTGTTGTAGCAGGATGGTCAAAGGACACCAAGTGTTTTGGAAAAAAGTGATCTTATAAACTGGGCATGTAACTTCTAATTAGATGGGCTTTATCTCACAATACATTAATTTCCACAACAATAACATATATTGAGTTTAACAACAATAAAAACCTGAATTAACACTAAACTGAAGAAATAGCATATCTTTTGTGTTTAAAAATTATTTTAAAATTGTTTAATCTTGAGATGAGCTCATTTTTTATTCCCACCACTTCTGAAAATATTTGGAACTGTTTTCTCCCTGAAGTAGTCCCAAAGCAAAAATTTTTCATTTTGCTAAAAGCTCCTAAACAAATGTATAGTTTATACTCTGTGATATGGGGGTATGTTTTGTTTGAACATTCACTCTGATTGTTTGTGTAATTTATTGACTGGGAAAATCTTGTAAACGGAATTTTTTTATTAAATGTAGGGACAGAACAAGGAAACTCAACTTAAATTGCCTTTAATGCCTTAAATTGTCTTAAATTGCCTATTTCCACTAGTCTATGAACTCAAGCCAGCCTAACTCAAATGTCTTCTCACATTTTGTAAATATCATAGATTAAAACTTAATTTGATACAACAAGATCTAGAGAGAAGCAGCAACTTTTCAATGGCCCCTTCCATTGTGAATTACACTTCAAAGTAAAGTTTTAAGGCAGTGAAGAGAAAAACTTACAATTATAGGCCACAACTTAGTATCTAACAGCACAGGATGGAACTAAAAAATGGTAGTTTTTTGCTATGTTCATAGTATAAAATCGTTCTAAATCAAGTACAATACCATATTTCAAAGGATTCATTCTTCAATATTAAAAATACAGTAAACATTTACATATGATAGCTTGTGGTCTATCTATAAAGGATTTTTGTACATTAAAACATATTGAAACATGTTTTGAATTACTTTCTATTTCTTTAAAAATACTTACGATAGCTCCACTAGGATTTCACTTTCAGTTTTACAGCTGCTCTGAATCTTAACACTGACCTCTTATAAGAGAACTGAATTCCTAAAAAGTCACTTTATGCATGGCAATGTCATGGGCAAGACTTCACAACAAAATTAGAGACATTAATGACTTTTCTGCAAAAGAAGCAAAACTGAAAAAAATCCAAATACAGCTTTAGGTTTCTAGCTCTTTTAACAGTACCTGCTTGTGTTGATAGACCTTTTGATCATCACACTATAAAAAGAATCAAGTGAGAGGCCTTTCTTATGAGATTTCTCTACTTGAAAGTAAATGGATTTGGGACGGAACCTTCATCTTTTTGCATAATTAATGCTCTACAGCCTTCTCTCTTTCTAGCACCCACTCAATGTTAAAATATTTTCATATTAAGTTGAAGAATATGCCTAAAAGCCAGATGATGGCTTTTGCTACACAAACTTGAGAAGGCAATAATAATCACAAAGGAAGGAAAAACAGGAATGATGTCCTATTAGGATTTAGTAAAGAATAAGAGTCAACTAAAAGTAAATAAATTCAGTAATTTTTATCCATCAGATAGTACTGAGATTAAGCTGTGTGCTCTCTAATTGCTGTATGGAATTCCTGTCCCACTGAAATCAGAGCCCAGCAAAAATTTAAATAGCCACTTCAGCCAATAATTAACATCTGCATGACCACATACAACAGACTCATCAATGAATTATTATTTTCCAGTTCCAGGTTTCTCTGCTTGGCAAAAATATTATTCACAAATTGACTGTGAAAGGGAAGAATAGAAGTATATTATCAATTTTTCTTGTAAGGAAGCAGAACCCTATTTCAGTAAATATCTTCTACATTATTTTCAGCATCTGGACTACTTCACCTGAAAATATTTTACTTCACTTTTCCCTGAGACATGTCTTCTGCTTTCTTAGCTTCAAGGTCTTAAAAAATTGTTTCACTTACTGAGGCATAGATAGAAATTTCATAGATATAACTGGTCATTTATTCACCAGTGAATTTTGAAATCAGGACCATGGTCTTGAGTATGCTTTGGAAGTGAAAGGTAATCAGTGAAGACCGGGGAGCACAACAGTAAAGTAATATCAGAAGTCTTGAATCATTGAAGAGGCTGCTGGTATGCTGTTCACACTGGTATGTCCCTTGGGAAGGGGAATCTTCTCTCTTCCCTGTCAGCAACACACAATGTCTAGTCTAAAGATGATGGATGCATAGGCAACTGTCACCAGATGTTTGTCTGAGAAAGGGCAAAGTATCTCAACAAGTTGAGTTTATACAAAGACATTTATCATGTTTTCAAGTGAAATATCAGGATCAGTCATCCTTATTACTCACAGGGAGGACATGATCAAAAAGGAGGCCTCTCAATTTAAGGATATCTATCTATGGAAAAGGCTGTGGGAAAACATCTGGCATATCCATGTAGCTGAAGCTTATTCTTGCTACACTAGTCAAGTCCAAACCACCATCCAAGCTAGGCTCAGCACCCAGCAGTGAGTGTGTGCATAGGTTCACTGACACATTACCAGCTATTCTCAAGATGTCAGATCCTTTCAAACCATGAATAATAGCCAGGACTTCTCCATATGGCAGCAGGGAATTGACATCCTAAAGGGACAAATTATATTTGCTTCTGTTTCCTAGTGATCTGCTGAAGGAGTTGATCCTGGAGTCTTGAGAGCTTTTCTCACAGCATCAAAAGCAGAAAGCTGAAGAATCTGTTTTCAGTTGCCTGACCTTTGAGGGAAAAAGCCAGGCCAGAACAAGTCTATGTTTACATTTCTCAGTCAGGGGAGGAGTGACAAGATTGGTAAGGGTGTTAGAAACATCAGTTTTGCAAATGTGAGGAAGCCGTCTGGTTTGCATTATGTTGACCACTATATAGAACTCCAACATTTGTTCCCTTTTTTCCCCTGGGAAAATTGTTGTTTGCTGCTGAGCAGTGATGGAGAAATAAATAAAAGCTGAGTAGGAAGAGGTGTGTGTGTGAGAAGGACTGACACAGTAAGCATTTTCACAGTACAGTCCTAATGAAAGGGAGCTCTGGTGTTCAGCTGATCCAGAATCACTGCCAGATCCTGATGCAAGACTTTGAAGGTTACATTTTGCATTCAGAAATTAGTGTTAATCCATGGTGGGAACATAATTTGGTCCTACCCATGGATGCTGCCGATACCTGTTCTAAGCCTTTGGGACATTTATGTTGAGGAGAGCTTTGCTTGAGGCTGTCACTAGAAAGCCCTTGGTATGAGTCGGGCATTTAGAGTAGACCTCATCAACCTATCTAGAGTCTTTTTCTTCCCCTTTTCCCTAACAATGCCAGATGAAGCAAGATCAAGGAGGATGTTAAAAGGTTGCAATACGCTGGACCTCTTATAGTGGTGGCCATTATGGTACCTGCTGTGAACGAGTGGAAAAGCATAAATACAATTAAGGCTTTACCATGGCCCTGAAAGAACTTGTGGTATTGGGGTAGCTTGAGAACTTCCCTATATAGTGTAAATTTGTGGCTTATAGAAAAAAATTAAATATACAGTTTAGATGTACTCTACTGCAGAACTGCTTCTCAGGCCTCACTGCAACAATTTTTGTTAGCCATTTTTTTCAGATTTCTCCTTCTGAACAGATGATTTTCGTCTTGACCAAGGTTACTTGCAGCCAGCTGTTGTTCTGCCTTGTGTTTGCTGTGATGGCACTGATTTCATTTTTGTTCTTTTAGTTGCTTACACCCCAGTAAGCTGATGCCTACTGCAGTTTCCAAGTCAAAAACATTAGCATCATTGTGAAATAATCACTCATTCTGAAATAATGTATTTGCTTCCAAAATACATTTTTCTCTTTTCCTTTTATATCTCTCTTTCTTTGATGTTGGTGACCAAAACCTTCCTTGTGTCTGTAACTAATGTGACTCATTGAAAACACTCTTCCTCTTCTTGCTTCCTTGGAAGCCACATTTGGACAGACTTTAAGCAGATCTCGTTTTCTAAGGATCCCCTTTAGCTTTTAATATTTTCTTTAAAATGCTGTAAAAGAGAACTTTAGTCAAATAGCCCAATGGACTGGAACAATATTTAATAGTGACCTACTTCTATGCATTTTCTTGTAACAAGAATCATTAAACAGATGGGGGAAGTATTAAAGTTGTCACTAAACTAATACAGCATTTCTCTATGGAAAATCTCCTGGAGACCTCTTTAAACCTCAAAAGTTTTGTACTTCCATGTACCACTACATGAGGCATCTGAACAGGAGAGATCTGTTAACTGAAGCTCACATGACTCTCTGAACATGTGGCAGTCCATGAGTAGCTCAACTTTTCTGCAGTGAAGGTTTATTATTCATTATTTATACTTGTTAACAGTAAGCTGATTCAGATCATACAAGATTCAAGGAAGCCTTGAAAACTCCTGTAAAAATGCAATACTGTGAAAAAATTGCTGTGAGCCTTTAGATAGCAGAAATGTACTGAAAGTGAAATTTGAACAGTGACATAATACATGAAACCTGGCAAATTAAACTGAACTGTGCACAGAAATGTTTAGTTCATCTATTTCCACACAATGAAATTCTCTGTAGTGATTTATCTGCAAATGCCTCCACAAAACTGTAGCTCCTGTTGTAAGTCCTACTTTTGGTTTTAGCTAACATGTCATTTTAGGTGGAGAACAGAAGGAAATAACTCGTTTTGCATCATGTGTGCAGCTGCCTTTGCAGCAAGGGGACTTATGTCTGCAAAAAGCAACCTCTGTATATGGTTTATAACAATATCTTCTCCTTGGACTGAAGCATCAGCCTGACCTTTCAAGGGCCAGGTTCTAGCATGTTTATTTCCCCTGACTACTATCTATCCAGGCTCCAACACTGAGCTCAGTGTAGCCAAAGGCTACAACAGAGATGAAGCCGTGTTTATTCAGACTAGGTATGCTAACCTGGAGTTACTAAATCCTATACCCTAGTTGATATTCTCAAGGGCAGTCATCACTTACAACTTCTCCTAAATTCACTAGTTTATGAATGCTTAACAGCTCCTGGAAATCATCCCATGTAAATTTAACTGCCAAAACAGGCCTTTAGGAACCTAATTTTAGATACCCAGAGTTGAAAATTTTGGCAATGTGTCCTGTTTCCGGCTGCGAGAGAGTTAACTTTCTTCCCAGTAGCTTGGGGGTGTGCTGTGTTTTGGGTTTGATGTGAAAGGAGTGTTGATGGCCCATTGATGCTTTGGCTGTTGCTGGGTGGTGCCTGCACCAGGCTNGTTTGTATTTCTAGACATTAAATAATGTCCTGTCTACTTGGACTCTTAATAAAAAAAAATCTTTTTGATGGCTTTGGAGATGAGCCTTGTGTGCTTTAACTTTAGAAACTGAATAATCAATTGTTTCAATGGGCTTGCTGCTCACATTTTTTTTTTTTTCCAGGGGAAAAAAGTGAATAGTTTCAGTTTTCACTCAAAAGGAACAAAAGGAGTTTCAGTGTACTGAGCTGTGCAGCCACTTTACCTTCCTTTGTAGTAAAAACTTTAACAAAATAGCAGAAAGAAGAATAGTGAAATTTAATTTTAATTCCAATTAAAAATCAAGTTCAGGCTTCCTACTCAAATATATGAATGTTCTGAAAGAGCCAAAGCTAAGGGCAAATATTCTAGCTTAGGGTACGTATTTTCATGCCGTTGGCTGGTTTGTGTATGAGGGGAAACAAAGAGGAAGGGTTTGATTATCAGAGAGGAAAGAGTATTTTGATGTTGCTTCCAGAAGTTTTGAGTCCGTTAAGTGTTTCCCTACAAAGAGGTTGTATTATCAACTGCCTAATAACTCATCAATGCTGTGACAAAATTCCACCTGCAAAAATTGTCCTGCTTTTCCTGTGGCATACTTCTGTCCACAGAGGTGATGGAAAGATCTCTCCAAAATTAGCGTTGCTGATGGCAGTGTGTGCTCTAGCCATTGCTCTATCTGCACCTGTCCTGGCCAAGCCTTCCAGAGTTGGTGAGCTTGAGCAGTGTAGAAACGAAATACGCCACCAACAGGCCTTCTCTACAAGCGCAGCTCCAGCCACAGAGCTTTAGCTGTACTTCATAGTAGGACAGATAAAATCTGGTTTGTCATCTTCTCCATTGATTAGCTAAATCACCAAAAGTATGAAGATAATTCAGTTACAGATTCTTTCCCACTTGCCTATATTAATGGAAAAGTATTCTGACTAGTGAGCAATAAATTTTCAACACTGCTGATTTGATTTTTTGCTGTCCTCTAACTTTGTGCTGGGGTTTGATATCTGCCTGTTTTACCACACTTGAAGCCAAGAGCAAATAAAGTTCCCAAGCTGATTTCCCAAAGATCTGTCTGTTTGTGAAATGCTGAGATGTCAGGGAATCTTGATTGCTGTAAAACGAAGCTGAGGTGAAGCAGTTATCTAAAGGGCAGGTTAAATTTGATCGTTGCAATTCACAGCTCTAACAGGCAACTGCAGCCATAAAGAAGAAGAAACATGAGCCAGTAACCCAAGAAGTCTATAAAACTACCACCAAGTTTCAGAAAAGAGTTTGCAGAGAGTTCTTGTCTGTCTGTCTGACCTCCCATTCCCAGCTGAATTGGGAATGGGCTAGGTGAGATCTGGAGGAAGAGTAGAAAGAGCCCCCGCCTGACTATAAGGTCAGAATACTTAAATGGGCACGTAGAGACATATTATCTACCTTGTGGGAATGCAGCTTTTTAAAGCATTTCATTTAAGCTTTTTCAAATCCTCCCTCAGAATGAAGCAGAATAAACCTTCTAAACTGCTTGTCTTCCACTGGAAGTACAACAGAACTGTTCAATTTTGTACCTTCATTAAATGGAGTTATTTTGGAAATCACCATGCTCCTGAAATCTAAAATGTACAGATGCCACTTATGTGACAAAGTAGATGAGTGTTTTTTCTAGTGCACACCTCCATATGCTCAAGTTTCCCATTGTAAAGCGGAACGATGATGGGTTTTGTTTGTTTATTTTGCATTCACTAGATGTTTAGGGGAGATGTTTTTCTGGTTTTGCTGAGACACGATCCTTGCAAAAGCTGTGTTGTCCAAAGGATTAATTGACCAAGAAAAATTTCCCAAACCCTTGCCCAGAAAAGCAAAGGATTCATTTCATTAGTAATCATGCTGATTCTTTTTCTGGAGTTCAACTTAAACCCTGCATTTTCTTGTTGATTTATTTTTTTGCAACTATTTCTGTCAGTTTTCTTTTTCAGCTACTTTCAAATATTATCTTAGTGCTATCTAAGATTATTATCAGTGAAAGATAGAAGCAAAAATTTCATTTTTTGTTCTTCTCGCTTTCTTTCAGAGAAAAGCTGACTTAAAAACTAAGTGCCATTTACACCTTCTTGGTTTTGTCTAAACTGCTCGGCTGGTGAGATTTGCAAGTCCAGCCTACAGTCCTGGTCCCTGGGGTGCCAGGGTATTGGAGGCTTTACTGCTCCTTCCTTCCTGTGATCGTGGTTGAGTTTGCTCCAGTGAAACTCAAGGCACACTGAGTTTGTACTCAAATATTATCCTGATATGTAGTCAGGCCACAGCCAAAATATGTACCCACACCAACAAGCTGGGAAGCTCAGCTGAATCCCACCTGATTTAGACATATGTAATGAGGATGGTAAATATGCTTAATACATGGCCTTATGAAACACATGACTTCCCTGGTACCTTAAAAAACTTGGAGCAGTTATTTATGAATGACTAATACATCCTCCTAAGTACAGCGGCACTCTCTAGCAATGTCCTGAGGCTGATTGATATGGCAGAGTTATTCTCAATTGGTTGAAGGTCGCTTAGGTACCTCCTCCAGGGAATGAAATTAGAATACTGCAACCCCACAGCTTTAATTGAAGCCTATGCTGAGAAACAGGGAACCATAATTGGCTTCCTGTCAGGCTACCACCATTCCTTCACTACCTCTATTCTACCTCTCATGTAAAGATTACAATGTTAAAAAAATCAAAAGTTTTTCAGACTGCCTATTTTTGCAACCATTTAAATGCCTTTTCTGAGGGCAAGTGAGATCAAGCCATGGAAACTGTCAGTTAAATACAGGATCTGCAGAGAAAAATGCTAGGCTCTAACTTTGTATATTTTTATATCTCTTGTAAATGTGACATTTGAAAGTGGTACTCAGAGAAACCGCATACTAAGTTCATGATCTTGAAACAGAATTCTCCTTTACTGTAAACAGCTCCATGTGCTGACACTGAGAGAAAACTAGATGAGGTGAACCGTGAACAGATCTCTCGATTTCTGCCTCAGAGCATGTACATAAAGCCTAAAAGTAGTATATGACAAACAATGAAGAAATCATGTAATAAGATAAGATACCATGATCATAATATCTATATCACATGCATGATATAGATTAGACATTACTTTCTAAATAGAGTATCGAGGGACTTAGACATCTGAACAAGTCTTTTCATTCTTTTCTGATTCACTGTTGCATGGTACAGCCTTGTGGTCTCCCTCACCTGCTAAACCTGGTATTAAAAAAAGGCTTGTCAGGTGAGCCTATCAGATATCAAGAGGGCTTATTAACTGAAATAGTAATGTCTTTCTAGCTTGAAACCATACTCTTTGACAGTAGAAAACTTTCAGGAGAAAGAAAAGCTTAAACTTCCCCAATGGTCTTAATGGCTTGTTCATTCATTTTCCTTAAAGCACAGTTTATCTGTGAGACATTTTTCCCTTCCATTTCAGTCATACCTTGAAAGGGAATTAATTTTTTTCTGACTGTCTCACCCCTGCTTAGGCTGGGGTTTTTGTCATCTTAAACTTATTGATATCAGGAAAGCCTTGCTATATCTAGTGAGGAGGTTGATGATTCCTACTATTTGTTTGAAGAGCATATTAGAGACAGATGATGAAAAATACCACAAGATTTCCTGATCAGGAGAAAAGGATGAACATTACTTTGGTGATTCCCTGTGGAAATGCTGATATTTACAGAGCTTTCTGTGTAATAAATGAAGGAGGTAGGAAAATCCCTTAGTAGAACATCAAAGCCTTTAAAATTGAAAAAGAAACCTCCATTTAATTGATTGTTCTGTGGCTGGTCACAGCAGGGAAGCTATTTGGGCCTTTTTGCCTCTCTTGCTTCCCCCCTTTCTTCCAACAGAAGAATAACTGAATTAAGAGAAAGGACTTCGGCAGAATATGGAAGGGCAGAGGCCCTTCTGGGTATCTTACCAGAAACCAGATAAACAGAAATCCTGCAGAAATCCTGGGTTCCTAAAATGGATCAAAACTGTCATCTTGATGTTAAACTCTGGTTTAGTCCTTGCCATTAAGATGATTGAATACACGGTTGTTACTGAGAAAGTGACATCTTACTTTGTTAAAGTAAGGTAGTGATATCTGAGCTGCCACAGCCTTCCCATACAAATAGCATAATTGACTACAGGTTCTCAGATGACTCCAAATGGTATTTTAAAATCAAAGTTGACTTTTAATGATGAGTTGTGGTTGCCAGATACATGTGGTATGGCCTGTCCTTTTATCTCTTCTCATCTCTTCAATTGAATTCTTCCTGTTATAAATTCTTTTCCTTTTTTTTTACCCATTCATTTGCTGGTGAGATCTCTCATTACTATTCCATTTTTGTTGGTATGTTGGTTAGATTATTATAACATAGATACTAAATTCACTGTTTACATATCGGTGTCCTGTTTAAATACAAGTAAAAAAATCATGCATTGCATACTTTACATATTTTTTAAAAGAGCAAAAGAAAGGACTAGACATTAATATTACTGCTGATAAATTTGTATGTAGACTGCTACTGAAAAACATTGCTGTGACAGCACTGAATGTTTAGCTAAAAGCTCCCAAATTGTTTTGTTAATGCTTTTGCTATCCACAAGGGATCTGATATGCCAGACAATAATAGTTCCCCCTGTTGCTCTTCTTAATTATGACTTCTCATATGAATATGCCCCCTAATCAGAAAAGCTTTTAGGCAGATTAGATTGGATACTGATTACAACCAGAGAGTCTGCAAGAAGTTCCATGATAGGAGTTCTTATTTATGCATCTAGTACTGTAACTGAGTGCAAACCTACTGTGTCTGTGGGGCACTGGGTTGCCAGGGATCCAACCTCTGCTGCACCAGCAGTTTTGAGTTTAAAAAACTACCAGCTGAGGTAGAAATAAGCTCAACATGGATTAACAGCCTGAGTATTTATCCAGCTTCTTGAGTGTATTTTGCCACCCGTACTGATTTATATGCCATAGCTCAGAATACCAAATTTTTTCGATTGAAACCCAACTCATATATTCTATCAAAGACTTGAGGGGAATTTTCTTTATATCAAAAGACTGAGATGATTTCTAAGTTCTCTTGCTTTTCTTTGTGCACAACTGTCCTTGCTTCAGGAAGGATCTGGTAGCAGCTTTGGTACAGGATAGATTCTCCCAAATGACTTGGAATGTTGATAACAATCTGTAGGGAAGATGTATGAACTCCAGAAAGATTTAAATATTATTAAAAAACTGACACAGTGTTGATGATTACTGTGAGGACAGATACAGCCTTTAGGCAATAATGCCTAATCTCTCATAGTCACTTAATGCCTAATCTCTTATAGTCACATAAAATTGACTGAGGGGAACCTCAATCCATCCCACTCCTACCAGTTTGATGCCAGTGCCAGCAATAGATGTCTAGAGACTGGAGAAGGATCACAAGTCAGGAGGAGAGCACCTGAAGAGCAGCACAAAAAAACTCCAGTCAATAAGACAGCTTCATCAGGGGCCCAACTTAAACGCCTCTATGCAAACGCACATAGCATGGGGAATAAACAAGAGGAGTTAGATATGTACGCCTGCAGGGCTACGATCTCACTGGCATCATGGAGACGTGATGGGATAGCTCCTATGATTGGAG
>VZTQ01012715.1:0-20268 GCA_013400755.1 Pelecanoides urinatrix | reverse complement strand
CCACCCCACCCCACCCCGCCTCTAAGCGAGCTGGGCTACTACAGAGACCCAGCTCACTTGAATTGAAACTGGAAAAGAGTGCTTGTAGAAGTTACTCTTGAGTTAAATTCCTGGCAGGAGAAAAGCTACAATTAAGTTAGGATGTAGTACATTTAAGTCGTTAAACTGTGTGCAGCTTAATGGTCTCAAGAGTTTGGCAGCAGGTGAGAAGAATTCTTAAAATACAGTGCTGGAGTTCATAGCAGAATGAGGGTGATGTCAGGTACCTACTGTCAGGCCTAGTTCTGAGCTAAATCTTGTGTAGAAATTGTTCCTATTAAATTTTGCTATTTTTTACACAGCAGCAGAATGCTTTGGTGCGAAATGAAGAATAAAATACAGGAGTGTAATGAGAGACAGCTAAAGAATAACATTTTGCCGCTTTTGATATTTTTGAGTGACTATTGGTATCAGAAGAAACTGGAGTAAATTTGAGGAGAATCTGTAATGAATCTTTGATTGTTGGCATTCGTCTTAATGGGTGTTTAAATTCAGCCTTGAGGAACAGGAAGAGGAGAGGCAAATGGCTTATGAATATAATGGCAGATGAATATATAAAGCTAAAAGTAAGGTTGCCAAAAGAAGAAATTACAGCATATGCTTTCAGAATAGTAATTTTACCAGTTTGGGTTTAATTTCCTGTAGTTGATAGCCACATTGAGAAGTGTGAAAGCTGTAGTAATATCTAAAAAGCACAGTCTTGAAGTAAAAGGTTTGGTAGTTATGTCACGTTCCTCAGTCAGCTGGTGTTTTGGCTTACTAGTACATGTCTGCCTTGCATTAAACAGGAGAAAGTTAAACATGGCCTTTGCTGGAAATAAAACTGACAGTAAGAGTAAAATGTGAAGATAAGGTGCTGTTCTGAACTGTTTCAAATGGAGTGTCTGAATCTTTGAGTAAATGAACAGGGACTGACATATTCCAGGTATTTCTTTTAAAGATAATCTGTAAGCATCCACTAGTAAAATCCTAGAAATGCAGTTATGAAACTGATGAAAAGAGGTTTTTGTTCACAAAAAGTCTGAAAGCTTGGAAAAGAAAAATACTTCAAAAGATTATAGTATTGTTCTGAACAATAAATTTTTCTTATATTCAAGGCTTAAAATGTTGGCAAAGTGACAAAGCTGATGCTTCTATAAATCAGTGGCAGAAGGCAAGATAAACTTACTTAACTCCACGTCAGCTGTGTTTACTGTGGTTTTGGTGACATTCAGATGCAAACAGTATGCCATTTGGTACACTGAAGTGTAATAAACTGAAGTGAACAGAAGAGTCTGAGAGACTGCATTTCAGAAGGTGCAGAAGGCAACTTCTTTCAAGTGTAAGACTCAGCAATTGCATTTATGTTTATGTACTTCGCTTGACCTCGGGTTAACACGATGTTGTGCCTTTTTTCTTTTTGTAGGCTAGCTTCTCCGAAAGACCAGATGGCCCCTCGATTGATTTCAGTCCAAGTGTAGGCTCATTTGGTATGTGAAAGGCACTTTTGATTTTACTGACATTTGGGGGAGTTGATCCCTTGAGTTTAGGAGATTAAAGAAAACCACAGTATTATCATTGTGATATTTTCATGTCCCCCCCATGGAACAAGAAACATCAAATTATACAGGTAACATAATGAGTAGACTTTCTTTTGACCCTCTACCCTTATTTATTTACTGCAGTTACGTGCTGAATATAGCATATAACTTCTAATGAGAGTCAATAGGTGTTACCTCACAAGCATTTCTAAAACAGGCTGTGCTATACATGAACAGTGTGGAAAATAAATAAGTGTTATATGCAATGTTGAGCAGTTCTAGTGAGGTCCTGTCTGTCAGTTGTGTTGAAAACAAGAAAAGGTCAGATGAAGTTGTTGAACAGAAACTTAGATCCATTTAAAAAAAAAAAAAAAACAACAAAAATCACAAGATAAAACATTGATGTTTGGTATCAAGTTTCTGTAAAGCAGTCTTGGTTTAATGAAGATGATGCCTTTATAAATTTGAACAGAAGTTTTAGATATAGAAGTTAGAAGAAGTTTAGGTATAGAACATAAAAGTTTTAAATATGCCAAGCCAGTGTTGCTCCTGAAGGTAGTCTGCACCAGGCTTTGCTTTGTGTGGCTCTACAACAGTCAGATCAGGAAACAGGTTTTGCTTAGAACTGACAGTCTGTGGGATAAGGCAATTGGGGTGTTCTCACTTTAGTCTCTGAACTTAGGAATGGTCTTTAAGACTGTTTGAGGATATTTTAATTTTAGTGAAATTCAGTCTGAGGAAAAAATTTTGAGCTTATATCATTTAGTTGATCCAACTGTGGAAGAACAACTTAAACTTTATTTTAACAAATTGTGGTTGGCACAAATTGTGTTGATATGATAGAATCATAGAACAGCTCAGATTGGAAGGGACCTCGAAAGATAATCTGGTCCAACCTTTCATGGTAAAGGAAGTCTAGATGAGATTATGTAGCACCTTGTCCAATCCCATCTAGAACATCTCCAGTGATGGGGACTCCACCATGTCCCTGGGGAGGTTGTACCAGTGAATGACTGTTCTCACAGTAAAAAATTTCTTTCTTCTATTGAGATGAAACCTCTCCCAGTGCAACTTGTACCTGTTGCCCTTTGTCTTCTACATGTGGCTCTTTGTGAAGAGAGTGCCTCTGTCCTCTTCAAGTACTGCAATACTGTGATGTGGTCCTCCCTGAGCCTTCTGTTATGTTTATAACTGCTCATGTGTTTATGAGCTGTTAGAACATGGCAGTATGTTTATTGCTGATATATCTCTCCCATGCCTTTTGGTGTATAGCTGGGCAGACTTATTTTCTCCAGTTCTTTGTCCCCAAGATGTTGGGAAATTAGGAAGGGCTGGAACAAGATACCACTTGTGCTACTTGAATTCCTCTGAGTTTGTCCTGGTGCCTGGAGCTATTACATTAAATTTTCCCTATTCAAGTACTCAGTTTTTTTGTATCAGAGCCAAATAAGTGTTTATGGCTTAGAGAGTGATGCCAATCCTTATTTCTGCATAATATAGGCACTCAGTATCACCCCTTAGTTTTGACTGCACAACATAAAATGCCCCACTGTATTTGCCAGAGGGCAGGACTCTACATTTAAAATCCATGTTTTGTTTACCTCTTGCTTTGATTCCATTCTCCCTGGAGAGGGCTATTTTTCTGATAATTTTGTTGAGTCATAATGTAGTATAAAAGGCAGCTGAATATTAGTATTCACATATATGCCATGTGAGGGAGTATACCATTGCTTTTCTGTGGAAGACCTGAAAGCTTGCTTTCTTTAGTATCCATAAAGCAATATTTAATCCCTGTCCTCTTCCTGCTTATAATGATTAGTGCCACTCTTGGATGCAGTGCACATTGAAAGAGGTTAATAATTGGCAGTTCAGCAGTACTGCTGCATATGCTTCCACCAGGTACTATTGGAAGCACGTAGGGCAGTGGAAGCCACTGTCACGTAGCATCTATCTAGATAGTTCTGTGGTTTTAAGTGAGACTGGTTATGAATCAAGGAAGATGGAAAATCTAGTCCTGGTTTGGGCATGTTTAGCGAAAGTTCTGATCTGCAGAACAGCTGTGGATCCACTTGAAGTTGTTATGTTTATTCTTTCAAAAAATTCTACACCACTTCTGCATCACTTGGATTGGTGCCTGTTATGGTAGGGGAATGCTAGATTTGTTTGACTAAGCAGGCAGCAACACTTGGGTGGTGCTATGGAGTGATGACGAACAGTTCTGCTGTAGCCTCTTTGGCAATTGCGAAGTAATTTGCAAGCTGTATTTGAGGTTATGTTGGATGTTTGTACTCTAGACTGTCTTTTGCATGCGAGTCTTTAAGATGTGATTTTTTTTTTTTTTTTAAATTTGGAAAAACTCAAAATGACGCATAAATTGGTATGCATGAAGCATTGATGGAGAAGGAGCTACAGGTGCTGTGGTAGGAGAACTTCTTGGTCTCATTTAGCAGAAGATGCTCTTTGTCAGTACAAGATTGTAGAACAGGTGTTCAGTTGAAGAATAAAGACTAAGGAGTAAATGACAATATAAGTTGACTGCTTGGATCTTAGACAAGACCTAAAACTGTCCAATCTAAAATGAGAAATACCTTTTTTACGCATGTGGCTGTTTACTTCCTCTCCCGCCCCATGAGGAGGGTGACTAGGGAAAGGGGTTAGAAATAACCCCTAAAACACTAAATAACTTGCAGTGTCTGTCCCAAGCAACTGAATAAGCAATTCTGTGTAATAAAAAAATATAAATTGATAGGTCTGAAAGGCAGGTTTTCAAATCCTCGCACCATAGGAGGCAGCAATTGCAATACTACTTCACTCTATAGTACTGGTTGTGAAAACTGAGAAGGTACAAATGCTATCAGTTGTCTTGTGACTGAACCAGAGGACTGAACTGATCTGCATTATAATGGAAGAGTTTAAAGTTAGTAGCTTATATAGCATATATGCCTGTAAAGTCAAATACTTCAAGACTTAATGTTTGATTTACTTCTTGCAGGAAGCAATACTACAGGAGAGCAGTAGACTCTTCGCATAATCCTTTTTGGCAAAAAATATTTCTTCTCTTCATTTTTTCATATGTTTAGGCAAATCGCTTAGTTTTATTGTACTTTTTATCTGAATTGATAAAATAAAGACTGCAAAGAATAATTGCCAAATAAAAGGCACTTGATTTGCACATGAAAAATTGGGCCAACTAAGTTGTTGTGTGTTGTACTGCAGGTTTTCAAGAAAGGAACATTGTAGAAGATTCTAGTACACAAAATAAAGGCTTTAAAGGATTTCCTTGTGGGTTTGGACGAAGTGAGAGTAAGTTTTTTTTATATTGACTGGTTTGTGTGGGTACAACGTACATTTGGTCATTCTTTCTGGGTTTGCTTGCTCCCTAAAAACACAAGTGTAAAGGTGAAAGCTATGAAATAGCTCCTGTTCTCCAGCATGGATGGTGTCTTTGAAAAATAGCATCACTGGGAATAATACCGCATAGGTTGAAGTTACAAAGAACCTGTTGGGGTTGTTGCACTGTGGAGTTTCTGCAGTAAATAGAATTAGGTTTAAGCGTAGTATTTCATTATGCTCATTTTAAACACTATATCCACTACACTGTGTATTACTTACAGGTGTTAAAGATGAGCAAAGAGACAGACCTCAGACTGGCATTTTTCCTGGCTCTAGACAAAGAGGAGTATTTGGAGATCATGCAGGTGAGACTTTTTAGTAGGGTGGTGAATGTTTCACATTTCCTCATTGCTGATTTGTGGCAATACCTTCTTAGCTTTGCTAAATGCTGTCACTGTGATTGTTCTCCCTGCTTAAATTAAGAACCTACTGCAAGTGTTAGATAGCTTGCTTGCATGCCCACACAAGACATGTTTGTAACTTGGATAAATTTTAAAGCTGTTGTCTTCTGTAATTTTTTTTTTTCTTGGTCCTACTGCTACTGGGTCAGTTAATGCACGGTGAAGCAGAGGTGCTAACACCAAAATTCAAAGCAAGCCTTTAAGAACTTGCTCAGTTTTGAAATAGTCACTCTAGACTTTTTCCACCCCCTCTATAAAGGGAAGTATTGTTTTAAGCTTTTCCAGGCTGACAAGTAAGGTTTGTAACTCTGAGAGGCCAGCTCTTCCTGATGACTTTATTCTAATGTTGGGGTTTTTTTGTTGTCCTCAGAGGATTTTTCCCTCGTGGTTCTATCTTCCTTTTCCACGGATGCTACTGTAACTTGTA
The DNA here is from genome assembly GCA_013400755.1 of Pelecanoides urinatrix. Taxonomy (NCBI): domain Eukaryota; kingdom Metazoa; phylum Chordata; class Aves; order Procellariiformes; family Procellariidae; genus Pelecanoides; species Pelecanoides urinatrix. The sequence continues at coordinate 14,488 of VZTQ01012715.1, read as the reverse complement.
ACCTATGTGTTGTGCTACCTAGATCATAGTAACCTATCACTCACAAAAGTCCCATACTTCAAATTAGAAATACCGTGGGTAGTGGATCGCTGATATTCTCAATGTAAGAACACTTTGTGTGATACTGATAAAAGAATTTTTCATTGTAGAAAAGATACGATGAATAGTATGCGTTTTCGGAAGTGCTTCTTAATATCCAAAGAACAGTTGATTTGTGTCTATTTGACTTAGTTCAAATTAGGTTTTTCAGATTTTTATTTAAAATAATGAATTTAGCAACTTAGGTGTTTATGGAGGCAACATGTTAATACTCATAGCGGACATATCACTATCCTGTGTTAAGGATCCCGTTTCCTTACTTTTTCATGACCATTGTATGAAGTATTAATACGTAAAGACTGCTATGGATATTGGTAGGCAACAGTTGCACTAGTCTGTATAGAGGTTCATGTGGAAAGATAACTCTTCATAAAGAGTAGTTTGTTGCATGGGAATTATGTCCCTTTATAGCAAGAGAATGTGTCTGGATCTAGAGAAGGAACAGAGCAAGCACTGCTAGGCTGTTGTGTTGCATCCATCTCTGAATAGCGGTTATGTCACTCTAATAGAGTTTGTAGAGGTAATGAAGGTAGGGCTGTGCTGGCTTTTCTTAGAACAGTTGTGCTTTTTGCAATTAGAGATACTGTGTAAGCATATTATGTCTTCTGATGGAAAAATAAGTATTTAAAAGTGATTACACACACTGTATGTTGCATCTTTGCTTCGATTCTCGGTCACCATGTCGACGAAGCTGTGGTTTTACAGAGTTGCTAAAGAGCATTGCTGCTGAACAGAGCATTCCTGATTCAAGTCACAGCACTGGCTGCCTCTTTAGAACTTGTATTTATGTTTAGAGTTAATAATTCGATCTTGTTGAGAATAAGCAATTGGATTAATATGGTGCCCTGGTGCTATACTTTTGTGCTTGCACTGCTGCTGTGAGGAAGAATGCAGATGAGAGAGGGTGAAGGAGGCATTGCAGGGTCACTGTACTTCTGTGGTACTGGTCTTAAAATTGCCAGTCTCCTGGCAATGATTTTTTATGACTGGTTTGAGCTGCACATTTGAGTAGAGACCCTATTAACAGCTTTTGTTGTTGTCTTTTCCTCTTCCCTTAGTTTTGTGTCCCTTATCTAGATATTTAGCCTTCTTCCTTTTCCAGAGGGGTCTTATATTAAACGAGGTTTTTTACCCTCCTTTGAAATCAGCAACATAACTTCCTGCACAGAATAGCTAGAGGCTACTGCTTAGGTTTAAGGCTTTTCCTATTTTGTGTATAGTGAGAGTAAGGACTTAAACAGATTCTGGAAATGCTGCTGTTAATAGCTCAGTCTTAATACAGTTTTTTACGTATGTAAAACATGTGGTACTTCCTCACTCTTAAAAATAAATGTCTTTGTTTTTTCAAGTGATAATGAAAGCAACACACCACACTACATGGGTGTCAAGGTCAGAACTTTCATGGAGTGGGTGTTATAGATGTGTAGCTGTTGAAGTAGCAGGATAGTTTTCTCTTCCGATTTAAATTCTCTCTTAACTCTTGAAAAATTCCTGTGTTGACACTGAAGTTTATGGCTATGTCTCTTTAGTTATTTAGAAGTTGGTTATATAGCATAAAACAAGCATCTCCTGATTTTGTAGTTGAATGGTTCCTAAAACCAAGATACTGTAACCATAAGTATGTGTGAATTTCTTATTGCTCATAATATTTTGTTTATCAGTTTTAGGGGAAAAACCTCACTTAACAAAACAAGGTTATAAAACTGACATTCTGTGGCATTACAGTTTCTTGTTATTGATGCTTTTTTGCTCATGATTCATCTCAAGTGAATATAGACAACTATATTTGCCCATGCAAAGCATATGCTGGGTTTAGGAGAGGTCATTCCTCTTGATTGTCTTTAAATACAACTTGCTTTATTTAGACATCTTGTGATAGCCATCTCATAATCTGGGATGATTGCATTTGATTTGATAAGTGACTTACTACGAATCAAGTAAGGACCAGATCTGGTTTGTGAACTCCCTCAGCAAGATGCTGGATTTAATTCCTTCATATTGTTGCTGCAAGGTCCTGCTAAGCTCAATATTCTGCCTTTACTATAGCTAACCTTTCAGTGAGCATCAAATAATTAGTTTTATACCTCTGAGTTTATTAGCTTGAAAAATACTTTAAGGAATACAGAACTATAAATGTACTGCCATGAACAGATTAGTTTTATCCTGTGTATTAATAAATGCAGTTATCGAGTAGGATAATTTATAGTGTAATGAGGTTATGTGGTAGAATGGGTTTTGCATGGTGGTAAAGTAGAGCCTGATTTTTGAGAGTAGCTCTTCAAAGTAAGGTCCTTGAGTAAATGTGAAACAAGAATGCTTTACAAAAGTCTGACTTTATTTGTAAGTGAGTTTTAGGTCTAATAGTATAAAACTAAGTTCTAATACAATTCATTTATGAAATTTCTTGCCTTCCTGGAAAGTGGAGAAAAGTCTAAATGGCATCTCACTGAACTTAACTTCAGTAACTCCATACTTAAAATAGTTTTTGTTTAAGTTTTCTTTATATTCATGAGTGGTTCACTTTATATTGTTCACTTGAGTGGTTGTGTTCTTAAGGTCCCAAGGTGACTTATGTGCCCCCTCCTCCACCTGATGATGAACAAGCCATCTTTGCACGTTATCAAACAGGAATTAATTTTGACAAGTATGATGAAAACATTGTCGAAGTGTCAGGACTTGACCCTCCAGCACCATTACTGGTTAGTGAACTCATTAATCTCACAGTTTATGTTGAGCATGATTCTGCAAGGATGTATACTGAGTCTAATATTCACTGCTAATGAAAATATTAATAAAGATTTTGATTCTTGCAGACTTTGTTGGAAGGAGATGCTGCGCATTTGAAAGATATAAATCTGAATTCAAAATTACATTGACAAACTACAGAAATGGCCCAGAGAAAGTAATACTGGATGGACAGGAAATATAGTCCTTAAATTGCAGAAAAATACCAGTTTAGATCTTTAAAGAGTCTTTGACAGCAGTTTCTGGGAAGGCTGGTAGAGTCATCATGTTGAAGTCTGTTACTGGGGGATCTTTAACAATGAACACCTGTCGGAAAAGTTTTCAGTTGGACCGAGAGGTGTTTTCTGAAGTAATTTCTAGCCCTGTTTTCTGTGGCTGCCATTTATTATTTAAAAGTAATATATAACTTTGCTTCTCCATACCAGGTGGCTAGTGTTTAAAAAAAAATGAACTCTTTTTAGGGAGAAGAATGAGGAAGAAGGGTGGAGGGGGTAGTAGCACCTCTGTTGAAAGAGAAGATGCAGAGTTTTTTTCCCCATTCATCTTCTGAAAGGTTTTCTCACTGACATTAAACTGATTTTGTCATGGATGGGTCTTTTTGGTCCTGGATATGGATGTTGCTTTAGCTCCCCTTATTAGTTTTAGCACAGAGACTGTTTATCTCCTGTGTGAAATGAAACTGAAGAGTTTTAGTTTGTTTTCATAGCATGCCATGATGTGAGTTCACCTGCTTGAATCCAGATGTATGGCTTCTGAGCAGTTTTCTCTCAAATCTAATAAGACCAGCTGAAGGCCTTCGCTGTCCTACAAACAACTTTACTTGAAAGGCATGAGCAGGTTGAAGAAACCTTTGGGGCTTTTACCTGTAGGAACCTTGGCAATCTAGATGACTGGTGAGACCCCCTCAAAAGTTAATGCTTTTTAGTGTTTGGATGTCTGTATCCTATGGTAAGCATCTCAGTTTTTAAAATTTAACTTCTGTGGTTAATAATTTTTTCTCTTACAGGCTTTTGAAGAAGCTAACCTCTGTCAGACTTTAAACAGGAACATTGCTAAAGCTGGATACTCTAAACTTACTCCAGTGCAGAAGTACAGCATTCCTATTATACTGGCAGGACGGGATTTAATGGCATGTGCCCAGACAGGGTCAGGAAAAACTGTAAGCATTTTGTGTAGTATTCATACTACTGGAAGTATGTGACCTTCAACTTTTAAGTGGATGCCTCAGTTTTCCATGTGCCAGGTGCTTCACAGCTTGTTGTCTAATGATTTGACTTGCACTGCAATGGCAGGTGTAGTATTAAACACAAAGATGAATGATGGATGGGTTGTCACATTTTTGGGCTGAATTTCTTTTTCATTTAAGAACTAGTGTCTTAATACAGCAGGCCAATCTTCAGGGCTACAGATACAGATTCAGAAGTATAGGCAGCCATAGAAGCTGCTGATGAGAAAAAAAACTCAGCAGTTGAAAGTTAGGGTTTCTTTCTGTGTTGAGAGTTTTGTCTTGGGTTTTTTTTTGGTGTTGGTATGTGTATTTTGTTTTGTGTGTTTTTGTATTTTTTTGCCTTTTTTTTTTAAAAAAAAAAAACACAACTTATGCCAGATTGTAACAGTGTGGTGTGCTGGTTTATCACTCTTAGTTGGATCAAGTCTGATCTGCATCAGACTCAGTTTTAGGTGATTCAGTATTAATCATGGAACAGCGTTGAGAGTTGATATTAAGTTGACAGTTGTCTCAACTTGTTAAACTGTCTAATGTACCCAAATCTAACCACTAACAGCTCTGTATGAGAATATTTGGATATTAAGTATGGCTTTTTGTCATTCAGTATAGTGTGGAATTCTAGCTTTGTTGTTACATAGCTTATTAGTTACTTGTTTTGAAAAATCTCTTCTGTTTGCAGGGGGGGAAATGTCCAAAGCTTATGCTATAAGTATTCTGAATGCTTTTGGGACTGCTGTACGGATTTTATTTTGGGGGTAACTAGTCTTACATGAAGTAGGGATGCTCATGCAGCTGTACTGCAAACTGATCTGCTTTGTAGTAGTCTGGAGTGTGGTGATACATGGTTACCTTACAAATCTACTGAAGGTAATCATGCAAAGCTTGTAACTAAATGTTAAGGAGGGGTTTTGATCGTGGGGTACATAATTATCAATGTATGTCAGCATGATATGTGAAACTGCCTGGAGAACCCAGAAGTTAGCTAGTGCATGACAGTGTTCCTGCATTATTAGACTTTTAAGGTCCAGAGAGATATTTTCATGCTTCTTAAATGAGGAGAAGTAAGCTTAAATGTTCCATAGTGCGTTCAGGTTAATCCTTTTGTAGTCTGATTTCCTTGAAGTTCATAGTGTGCTGTATCATTGTAGCTTTAAGATTGATACACAGCTTTTAGTGTGACTGATGAAAGCTTTAAGGCTAAACAGCATAAATACTGATGCTTTTTTTAGGTAGCTTTTCTTCTACCAATTGTGGCCCACATGATGAGAGATGGTGTAACTGCCAGTAGCTTTAAAGAGCAGCAAGAACCGGAATGTATTATTGTTGCCCCAACTAGAGAACTGATAAATCAGATCTTCCTAGAAGCAAGGAAATTTGTGTATGGGTAAGTTTTTGCACTGTTAGCTGGTATTGATTATTACTTTGAATGAACAGCACTTTATTTTTTTCATGACTACTTTCAAAATTTTATCTGTGCCAGTCGAATGTCTACAAACATTTGAATTTAGATGGTAATACTNTGATGAGAAAAATGAAATTTCTTAAATGAAGTAACTTAAATTTAGCTTGCCTTATGTAATTTGTATTTGCTTTTATTTTCATCTTGACAAAAATAGAGGTATGTGTTAGGGGGTTTTAGTTAACTTTCAGTGGCGGTTTCTAACTCTATACTTCCCAGTGTTTCTGGTTTTGGACAGAAATTTCACAGCTCAAGCAAGCTCTTCTAGCTCTGCTTCTTCAAAACAGAACAAAAGGTCTAAATTTGTCATTGAGCTCTTGGATGTTGCGTGAGAGTACATTTGTAGTAGTTTGCAAGTCATCTTTCTGCTGCTAAGTGGTAGGTTTAACCAGTGCACAGGAGAGAATTAAATCTATTGTCTGTAATGGCTTGTTACTGTTAGGAGGTGGAATGGAGAACATCGTCAGTGCAAATTCTGGTGGGTGAAATTAAATTAGACTACCTCGTTCAAGCAAACTTATGCTTGGAGGCTGTCTGTGCCTTTGGGAAGTACCATCATGTTTGCATATTCCTTACTAAGCATGTTACTAAGAATGGTTTCTTAATCTCTAAAACTGTTCTAACTATGTAGCTAGTTCTATTAATTATGCTATTTTAAACTAGGTACAGATTATTTCACAATAAAATAGCTTTCGAATTTAGAAAGATTCTGCTCCAACTCCCCTGCAGTAAAAGCAAGATAACCTACATTTTGGGGGCAGTTATCAGGGTGTAATCTGTTGCCTCTAAAGAATTGCCTGCATATTGCTCAGTTCAGATTCATGATATTCTTAAGCTCTGTGGTTTAGTTCACAAACAGGAATATGAAATATGTGTATTAATTGATAGTGGATAAATGTTGAAATGTTAGGAGTTCACCCTGTTTCTATTCTTGACTAAAGCTTTCTGAAAAGCTCCAGTTAAACCTGATAAATTTTTACCAGGTTTATCTGATTCATGGTTGCTGCATGTGAAGGCTGAATCAGTATATTCAAGAACAGACAGTTTTAATTTGGGTATGAAAATATTTTATGCATGTAAAATGCATAGCAGAAGGTTATAAGGGTAAGCTTGTAAACTTCCTCTTCATCTGCATAAGGTAGTTCTTGCTTGTAGAGGTGGTTTTCTGCAAGAGAAGAATACCTGATGTAACTCTAGTCGGTAGATCTAACCAAAAAACCTTAGTAGGAGGAGCACTAAGTAGTTTAGCATTTGAATGGGTTTGCACTCTAATGCTTGAGTGGCACACTGCATGGCCAGTGTGATTAGTTGCTTTACAAAGATCCACCTGTGGTTTTTTTTTTTTTTGCACTGTCCTTTCCAGGTGTGGAAAGATTACTTCTGAAGCTCTAAAGGCATATATTTGGTGGTTCTGCTTTTTCAAAGTATGCTGTATAAAAGGGGACAATATCTACCACCATTTTGGCTCTTACTGCCAGTAACTCTCAGTTGAAGGGAGAGGGGAGAATGCATGTGAAATGAAGTGTTCTTTCCAAGTAAGCCACCTGTGCAGGCCTCTATTACGTAGTATGAATAGGAACTTTGAGCTTATGGTGAGTGAGTTTCTGGTCTTGGGTCCTGCTTTTGGTTATAAGCTGTGCTGTATGGTGAAGGAATTGAACCACTCTAAGTGAAGATCAGTGACAAGTGGTGTCCCTCAGGGGTCCGTATTGGGACCGGTACTGTTTAGTTTCTTCATCAATGACATAGACAGTGGGATTGAGTGCACCCTCAGCAAGTTTGCAGAGGACACCAAGCTGAGTGGTGCGGTTGACATGCCTGAGGGAAGGGATGCCATCCAGAGGGACCTGGACAAACTTGAGAAGTGGACCTGTGTGAACCTCATGAGGTTTAACAAGGCCAAGTGCAAGGTCATGCACATGGGTCAGGACAACCCCCAGTATCAATACAGGCTGGGGGATGAAGGGATTGAGAGCAGCCCTGCTGAGAAGGACTTGGACGTATGGGTGAACAAAAAGCTGAACATGAGCCGACAATGTGCGCTCGCAGCCCAGAAGGCCAACTGTATCCTGGGCTGCATCAAAAGAACCGTGGCCAGCAGGTTGAGGGAGGTGATTCTGCCCCTCTACTCTGCTCTGGTGAGACCCCACCTGGAGTACTGCGTCCAGTTCTGGAGCCCTCAGCACAAGAAGGACACGGACCTACTGGAGCAAGTCCAGAGGAGGGCCACGAAAATGATCAGGGGGATGGAACGCCTCTCCTATGAAGAAAGGCTGAGAGAGTTGGGGTTGTTCAGCCTGGAGAAGAGAAGGCTCCAGGGAGACCTTATTGCGGCCTTTCAGTGCTTAAAAGGGGCTTAGAAGAGAGATGGTGGCAAACTTTTTAGCAGGGCCTGTTGTGATAGGACAAGGGATAATGGTTTTAAACTAAAAGAGGGTAGATTTAGACTAGATATGAGGAAGAAATTTTTCACAGTGAGGGTGGTGAAACACTGAAACAGGTTGCCCAGAGGTGGTAGGTGGTAGAGAGGTGGTAGATGCCCCATGCCTGGAAACATTCAAGGTCAGGTTGGATGTGGCTCTGAGCAACCTGCTGTAGTTGAAGATGTCCCTGCCCATGGCAGGGGGGTTGGACTAGATGAGCTTTAAAGGTCCCTTCCAACCCAAACTATTCTGTGATTCTATAAGTAAGCTGGTTTATGATAGATCTGGTGATTTTTTACGTATTTTCATGAAACAATATTGCTTGCATACTTACATAATTAATCTGAATTTTTTTCGATATAATAGGACTTGTATAAGGCCTGTTGTGATCTATGGAGGTACACAAGCAGGCCATTCAATTCGTCAGGTAATGCAAGGCTGTAATATACTATGTGCCACTCCAGGAAGGCTTTTAGACATCATTGGAAGAGAGAAGGTAAGATATTAAAACTTAATCTGAATTCCCTAAACACTCTTTTTACATACTGGTTTTCATTCTTCAAATTCGATAAAAACAAAGATAGAGCCATGAAAACCAGTCAGTGTGTTGCATTTGTACAGGCACTTACTTAAAATACAAATGAGCTTTTCTTGGAATATCTAAATCTCATGAGGTTTTTGAATGAGTACTGTGAGTCCAGTTCTCTTCAGTCCCATTCAGGGCCCACTGGAAAATACCAGTCTAAATCAAACTGTCTGCAGTGTTCTTGGCAATTAAAATCTATAGTTTAAATACACGGAAAACTTTCTCTTGGTTCTTATGGAAAATTCCATAGCAGATTTTCACTTGATGTCCTGTTTGTTCTGCCACAATAGCTTTTATTTGTCTGGAACTACACTTAATATTAATTCTGTGAATGTTTTAATATTGATTTTATTCAAAATATTAAAAACTTCAGGTGTAATGTTGTATTTGAATTTTTATTTTTCCAGCCATTATAAGTTCAAATCGAAATTGCTACATATTATAATGATGGCTCAGTGATGTTGCACTGGACAAATGAAGTTTGGAAAAACACTTCTTGGTAATAAACTAGAGATTGGCTTTCTGTGGTTGCCAGGCTTCTAGTCAAAATGACAGTCTTGGTTGCAACAGTGACGTTGTAATGTCCTTAATGCTTTCTGACATTTTTTTTTTTTTCAGAACAAGGAGTTTTTTGAGAATGTGTGAGGGCTATATGAAAGAACCTTTCTAAAACTCAGATATAATTTCAAAACATATGTGCGGAATAATAGTCGTTCTGTAGGCTCTATCTTGATTTACATTGCTGAACCAAGTTCTGAATCAGTTCAGTGTGCACATACTATTAGAATTAGTGCAAATTAGAAAGTTAAATACAGGTTGAGGTGCAAATAAAACATAATGCACATAGGCATTTATTTGTGAATAAATAACTTCTGCTAGAAAGAAATAAGTAAAAGGTAGATTTTGGTAATTAGGACGTTCTATTAGTTTATATTGTCAGTGAACCAATACAGCTTTTCTTTCACTGAAATACTTGCAGATTGATTTGCATAATGTGAAATACTTGGTGCTAGATGAAGCGGACCGCATGCTTGATATGGGTTTTGGGTTAGATATGAAGAAGCTGATTTCTTACCCAAGCATGCCTCCAAAAGACAAACGTCAAACACTAATGTTTAGTGCCACTTTTCCTGAAGAAGTGCAGAGGTGAGTAAAGTAAAAATGGAAACATATCTGAAGATGTACTTGTATAGCGCTAAATGTCTGAAGAGTTGTTAAGAGCGCTCCTTATGTTTAAAAGCTTATAATCTTCCTAGGAGATACTGAAAAGCTATGATGTTAACATTCCTTGCTGAAGATTTCCCTTTTTTTAGGTAACAGAACTAGTGACTTGCATAGATTACCTGCTTAATTTAGGTGGAGACTCTAAAGCAACTTCAGAAGTTTGTCTGAAGGCTTTTAGATTCTGCTTCTGCAGAAGTCCTCATACTACCTGTTTGTTTCTTGTCCCTCCCCCACCATGTTTGTGCAAGCTCAGAAACAGTGATCTTGCTGTTTCACAAACTGCACTGGTAGTGCTGTCTTTGGCACCAGGGCATAATATAACCAAATATTGCAATTAATTGCTCAGTTCATTAGCCTTTCTGATACTCAATTCCTATTTACATGCTTAAATGCTATTTGTTTTCAGTAGTTTTAAAGCTTCCACAAATGGGTTTAGGATATATCTTACACTTACTCACTACCCTTAAAGTTCCACTTTCCAGACTCTGAGAGGACAGTCTTCAACAGGTGGTAGTGGTATTGCTGAGCCTGGGAGTAACAGAACAAACCACCCCATTCCGTGTAGGTGGATGGCAATTATTCAGTATTTCCACTTCTGAAGAGAGAGGCATCTGAATACTCATTCTTAAATCAGAGGAGTCTAAACTTCAATTTGAGCAGTTCACATAATTTTGGCAGCCTTTGTGGTAGGGATACTGTTGTGACAGTATCACTAAAAAATATCAGTAAGCATATTACAGTTTGAGAGCATGTAAACTGATCAGACCATTGCAGTGGTCTGCATCACTGCATCACTGAAGTATGTTAGTACTTCAGTGAGTGAAATCCTGACAACTTTCTTCTGGCCTTCAAAAAGCCTGAAAGATCTTTTTTTGAGGTGGGGAGAAAACATCTTCAGTAGTTGACTGCCCTGAATGAAAGAGGGGAATGGGCTGCTTTCTCCCATTCAATCAGTTAATACTGACAGCTGTTGGGGAGATGAATCGCCTTTCTTTAAGTAGGATTGAATTTACCTTAAAGTCAGTCTTAAGTCACCTGTTGTTGGTTTGGTTCCTCAATGAAGACTTTTTTCATAGAGTTTTTGTATTGAAAGAAGATCTTGTAGTGAACTAATAGCAGCCTTGTTTCTGCAGCTGGGAGACAAATGTTCAAATGATACTGTACCTGCGTGTGGTTTATGTTCATTCCATGTGTTTATTGTTTGTGTGGGAATGTTCACTCTGCATCCTGGGAAAAGATCAGGTGTGTCTCCCTTTAAGATGCACAGTGTGCGCTGATTGGCTTAGGTTTTGGGGTTGAGAGAGGAATCTTGATCCCGTGATCAATTGTCTTTGTTCATCTGAATTTTACTGCAATGGAAGCTGCTGTGTGTACACTGGACATGAAGCACACTTGTGTATCGATGTGTTGGTTTTGGCTGGGGTGGAGTTAATTTTCTTCATAGCAGATAGTATGGGGCTGTGTTTTGGATTTGTGCTGAAAACAGTGTTGATAACACAGGGATGTTTCAGTTATTGCTGAGCAGTGCTGACACAGAGTCAAGGCCTTCTCTGCTCCTCCCACCACCCCAGCAGCGAGTAGGCTGGGGGTGCACAAGAAGTTGGGAGGGGACACAGCTGGGACAACTGACCCCAGCTGACCAAAGGGATATTCCATACCATATGACGTCATGCTCAGCATATAAAGCTGGGGGAAGAAGAAGGAAGGGAGGGACATTCGGAATGATGGCGTTTGTCTTTCCAAGTAACTGTTCCACGTGATGGAGCCCTGTTCTCCTGGAGACGGCTGAACACCTGCCTGCCGATGGGAAGTAGTGAATGAATTGCTTGTTTTGCTTTGCTTGCGTGCACAGCTTTTGCTTTACCTATTAAACGGTCTTTATCTCAACCCATGAGTTTTCTCATTTTTACCCTTCCAATTCTGTCCCCCATCCCACCGGGGAGGAGTGAGAGAGCAGCTGTGTGGGGCTTAGTTGCCAGCTGGGGTTAAACCACAACATTTACTAGTACAGTTTAGTAAAACTCTCAAGTATTATGGGGCATTCCAAGGAATTGCCTGTTTTGGCGAGTTTGATCTCTCAGATAAGATCACCTATGTAAGGGATAACTGAAGAGGAATACTGTCTAAACAAAACTTGACTTTTGCCTATGGCAGCTGGTAAATAAATGCTGTGTAATAAACCGTGTGTTTTTCAGCACTGCTTTTGTTGAACAGTCAGGAAGGATAGTGCTGTCTCATGGAGGCCTGTTTTGAATTCTGGCCTGTTCTGGTCTGTCCCTCCAGCTAGTGATGAAATAGTGCCCCAAGAAAGGTTCTGTGAGCACATGTCAGTAACCCATTTTATTAAAAGCATATATGTGGAACTCCTTCTGAGATGGCTAGAAAATGCAGTGTTTGTATTATGAAAAGCTGCAGGATGTAATCAGTCTGTGCATGTTCTTATTGATCAGGTTATTTCTGGTTTTTGTAAAGCTATCTAGAAAACAATACAGACTCTTCTAGCTTTTAAAAATGCATGTATGACTACTTATATCCTCTGCCTTGTGAGGAATGATGCAAGTATTTGTTGTGAGGGTTGCTTAAAAATAAATGAAGTTACTTGATCTTAAAGCAAAAATAAGCTACATAATAGACTTCATGTTGCTCAATTTTGTTTCTTTTCAAGGCTGGCTGGCGAATTTTTGAAAACTGATTATTTATTTGTTGTTGTTGGACACGTGGGTGGAGCTTGCAGTGATGTTCACCAAAATATTCTTCAGGTTCCTCAGTATTTCAAGAGGGATAAACTAGTAGAAATTCTACAAAGCATAGGTAACTTGCCTTATTGCTAATTATTTTCCAGAGAAGACAAAATTGCTTGTTCTTAAAATTGTGCTCTTGCTATTGACCAGGTCACGATTCCATTCTATGATGCGTGTTGCACACTTTACAAGACTACTGATTGAAGCTTGAGGCAGACCTTGGGGAGTTCTAGGGTTTTAGGCATGTTTGTGTTACGGGTATTTGTCAAGGTCTCATCTCTATTGAGTACTAACAGACAAGCTTTCCAGATGGTTAGTTTCTTTATATGGTCAGTTACAATACTTCAGCATCTGAGGGTATTATCTCCAGATCTTAGGTGTATTAAACTTCTCATGTGAATGTTTGGGCCTATATTGTGTTAATGACTGGGATTTTTCCATTTTTGCTCTGAATGTATCTTAAGTTTTAATGCTGAAAACTGGAAGGGAGTTTGGAATTAAGTAACGTTTTGTGTACCTTGCTGTTGAGTGCTCAGGATGGCATGCCACTTCTAGCCACATGCTGTAGAAAGGGAGTGCATACTTATCACAGAGCGCAACATCCGTTTCCTCCTTTAATTGAGGAGAAAAGTACAATGCACTTGGCTTCACCTAGGTTTCTGTGTTGATCTAGAAATTGATGGATTGAATTTAGTTAGTTCAACACAGGCAAGAAATTACAATCATACTTCAAAGACTTATTCAGAACCTGTTCTGATATTAGGTATTTATATAAGTAATGGCAACTGTGAAATGCATCGGTGAAAATACATCAGGTTTCAAACTGCAGTGAATCTGAACTCTTGTTTTAACATAGGTCATGAACGAACCATGGTGTTTGTGGACAAAAAGAAAAAAGCAGACTACATTGCAGCCTTTCTTTGTCAGGAAAAAATAGCAGCCACTAGCATACATGGGTAAGTATTTTTTAAGTGAAAGTCAGGTAATAGTATTAAGTGAAGGTCACTTAATACTGTATCTTAAGAGAAGCTTTTATTGAGATTTCATGTTTTGCCATATCTATGTGACTTAGCTTGCCTCGTTTCAAATAGCCCTATAATCCCTTGCAGCTCTGCCCAGTTGAGAATGTAGTGTTTCTGAGGGCCAGTTTACTGAGTATACATCTTTCTGGTTGACCACACTTCAAATGCTGTATATGAACTGGAGAATCATATGCCTATTGCTAAAAAAAAAATTATTAGTATATAATAAATTCAGTAGAATCGGCCGTTGTTTATATGTAGTTTTTGTCATCATTTGTGTGACTAAAACCAGACCTTTTGGTGTTACTGGTGAGATGATAATTTGTAAATTCAAGCGGCAGTTGTGGACTTTCCACTCTGTCTTACAGGCTTCCTCAAAGTGACGAGATAAGTCAAGTCATGTACTGTACACAGATTTCTGATGCTGTCATTTCTGCCTCCTTGATGTGTTCATGGACATAGCATTTGTATGGAGATTGATCTAAAGAGAAGATGGTTTTAACTTGTGTTTGTAGTCTGCTCATTAGTGTTGCATACCTTCTAATTTGTTCTCTCATTTGGACAACAAAGAACATGAGTTAAACTCTGATCTACTGTATTTAAGTACTGGATAATCTGTAAATATTCTTTAAAAATGTAAACCCCAGAGCAAATCTGTTTTTTTTTCTCATGGTGATAAACAAAAGGCAAATTCTATACTGTCTAGGTAGACTTCATCTTTGCTATTCTGGCTCCCTGCTACAAAGCAGTAGGAAAAGCACTTCAAACTATGGCATGAAGAAACAATCAGTTAAACAAGTTTATCCTCTTAGGGAGGCAGTGAGTTCAATACATGACTATCTCTGGTTCTTTTAAAAAATCTTAATTTCTCTAGAGACTTAGGTTAAAATAGTTGCTGTGTGTTACTGCTAATGAGTTAAAAATTCAGAAAACCTAAACTGGTAGTGTGTGGGTTGTTGCT